>VYZW01063009.1:2958-16178 GCA_013401315.1 Balaeniceps rex
TACTCTATAGGGGAATCCACTAAGCTTCAGTAGCAAAGGCTACATGAGTTTCCTACCTCTTTTCAGACTCACCTTCCCCAGAAACTCACCTAAAAGCCCCATGTCCAGCCCCTTAAATAGCATAAATGAAGGGCAAGTCTTCTGGGCCCCTCCCTAGCAATTAACCCTAAATTAATTATCTTAGATTGGAATTACATGAAGTTTGATTTTCTCACCCCTCCATGCCTTGATGTCTCAGATGGTGATTTTATACCCAGGTGTTCCCAATAAACTTCAATCAATGTGCTTTCTGATCTTATGACTTTTTTTCAGCATTAAAGATAGTAAAACCGCATCATACTTAAAAAGCTACTTTCTGCAAAGCATGTGGCAATTTTTTGCAAGCATTAATAAAGCCTCACAACAATCTTGAAAGCAGGGCAAAGATTATGATAGATGAAGTGGCAGCTACCCCAGTAGGGGAGGCTGGAAGAGTGTTTTTGTTTTAAAAAGCCTATTTCCAGGAGGTCAGGGCTTGCCCAGCCTTTGGGAGCTAACATCTGGTTGAATTAAACCAGATTTTCAGCTGCTGTAAAGCAGCAGAGAACCATCAGAGTCAGTGAAACAGGCTTCACTTGTGTGAATCGAAATGGCTTCTGCAACTCTACAAAGTCATTATCACAGGCGGAGCTGGGCCAAAGCTCAGTCCCCATCCAGGCCTGGCCAATTTTGAACCATCCTGAAGTACACTTAGTTAGCAGGTTATTTCATTCTTCGTTTCACTGAATCCTGAATTGGGAGCTCAGGCATGAACAAACAGGCTATTTTTTCTACAAATACATCATCCAGTGCATCTATGTTACAAATCATTTTTGTTCTGTCAAAATAGAGATCCTTTTCCACCTACTGTGAGTTGAGATCTGCTCAGATTTCCATTCCTAAGTGCTTCCATGACTGCTGAGAATTTTGTCCTTACATCAGGATTTCGTCTTCAAAGGAACCCCATAATTTGGAAATAACCTTAATAGTGCTGTCCATTATTCATGTGAACCTGCTGGTTTTTTCTCCAAACAAGATTTTGTCTCACAGTCTGAAGATCAAAGTTTGTTTGCTCCTAACAGTACCACTCCTGTAGGATGGACAAAGGCTAATGTTTCCATTATTATATTACAAAAGACATTGTGCAGACCCTGTTTTCTTCAGCAGGCTTTCTGTTAAATTGTAAGAGCTTCAAAATTTGAGGTGAATTTTCCTGCCTGCCTTACACACCTTTGGAAAATGGGGCCCTGTTTCTCCATGTGCTGTGGCAAAACTATTATTATGATAGCAGTTGTCTTGGGAAGAGGCGTGAAAGACTAGAAGAAGCTTTACTTCTGAATTGAAACCTTAGCCAGCACAAACTGGGCTTTCTATTTGTTTCCCAGCGATGCCAGTTCAGATTTTGGGAGGCCTGGTGCTAAGTGCGCTACAGGTGGCGAAGCTAGGTTTGTGCTCATGCTCTTCTGCTCATGCAGACCAAGTGACCGGGTGCTGCTTTAGTTTAGCTGTCTTCAACCCATATTGTCTCTGTGGATCATCTCTGCCAGGAGGAGTGACAGACATACGGAGTTTATGAACTGGTCACAGTATGTATGTTACCAGTATTACCAATCTCACAAATGAGACTCTAAGACACCCTTAATATATCAGTTTTAAAAAAATCATCTGGTGTACCCAGACAACACCAACATCTTCTGATCACATAGCCTGGGCTGTGTCAGAGCAGAAGTAGAAGCAGACCTCATACTGCATAACCGTCCAGCCTCTGCCCTGAACAATAATGCACGGGAACAACAAACAAGGGCAGCTGAGCTCCCAGAGCATGGTACAGATTGCAGAGTGGGAAACCACTCTTAGGACTGTGTCCCGGTATTCACATCATTTAGGCCTTTAGAAGTAAAAATCTTGTGTTGCATGTGTTTATAGGGCAGACATATAACACAGTCTGTAGGAAAAGCAGGACCCAGGTAGTGATCTGCCAGAGCTTGCACTGGCAGATCCTTCTGGAGGGTCCCTTTACATTGCTGTGATTCAGCATCTACTTCTGTCTGTTTACTATGACAAGCACTTTATACACATACATTTATTTATTATTACAGGTGCTTAGCCTCCACACCTCTTATTAAAGTCAATGGGAAAAGAAAGTTTTGTGCAGCTCTCTGCTCCAACCATAGAAGATGTTAACTGGACCCCAGCAACCCAAGAGAACTTCAACAAAATCCATGGTGCTCAGTCCTAGCATTGAATCTGTACAGACAAATCAGCTACCAGGATTGGAGCCCAGAAAAGCTGGGATGTTAATAAATCCTTTTAAAGTGAGCTATTTCTGGGGTAAGGTTTCAATTTCCTTTGCACACAACATCAAGGTCTTATTGATAGCCGCATGCTAAAATTAACAAGAAACATGAGTGTGTTTTTTTCAACTGGCTTATTCTAGAGGAAAACGGGAAATATTTTAAGAGTTATGTTGCAAGTTCAGTATGAATGTCTTGACCCCTGGGATTATTTAGCCTTAAGCCTGGATGTAATAACTTTACCCTGCCCTCAAGACAGAAATGTTGTTGTGCTTGGTAGGATGTCCGTCTCAGCACAAACTTTTGAGACTTCAGAATATAATGTCTCCACTGATCATCAGGTGAGGGAAGTGTCATAAGAAGTGTTATAACAACAATTAGTGGGACAACCTCCCTCATTAAACCGACCCACAAACAAGTATTTTTAAAAATAATTTTGGCTTCTCTTTAAAAGTCTGCTGGCTTTTGCAATGTAGGACCTGTGGTGGTGTTAAACTCTCAGTTCCTTGGCCGGCAACTCACAAAACCTGCAGGCTATATGCAGACATACAGCTATTTAACGGGTGTGTGGGAGGGAGGTCTTCCAGGTTATTTTTTACATTGCCACCTCATCAGGTAGCTTCACATGTCAGGTCTTTACGGGTCACCTTTGCACAGGAGGAAAAAGGTAAGCATAACTAACTTTGTTCATACATTATACACAACTCCTTGAAAAGGGTTGATTACAAACACGGATGATTTGAGAGTTATGTGAGACACTCCAAACATCAAAACTCGGTTCCCAGGGACCAACAAGCCTCAAGAGCTGGTTCCAAGTAGACAGAAAGGCAAATCGTGCCACAGCTCTATCCAACGGGGTAGCAGGTTCCTTTAGAGCTCAAACTCCATTGCCTGATTCGGGGAGCATCAAAAACTAAACAAAGCTGTACCACATGGTGAATTCTGCCCTGTATGTTTTATACAAATTACTTACCTCCCAGCAGACCTGGTGTCTGTCAAAACCTCCAGTTCTAGGAAATAAGGCTTTCAATTTATCCAGAATACAGAGAGCACAGGGACAGTGACAGCACAAAGTTCCTATACTCTTTTCTATACTCTAAAACAGAGGTGAAATGTAACAGTACTTTACACACACAAGGAAGTATTCAGATACCACAGTAAAGGTGTTCTGTAAACACCTCCAAGTAACAGCAAGAGATGTTTGTTCTGCGTGAGTATCATCATGACATCCAAAACTCACTGAGCCAGACTTATTTATCAGCAAGACACAATCATAAATACACGATGCCTTTCAAGCACTGTGACATTCCCTTCCTGCAGATGGCTGGAAATGTTCTTAGATACAATATTTTCAATTAGCTTGCTGATGAAATTAGTACTCTGAAATGGTTAGTTTTATAGATGCCCATGCTGCTCCCTCTGTGGCTGTTACTGCTTTAACCTCTTTGAGACCTAGGCTGAGAGCACTTTCTCAGGACCGCGATATCGAGAGCGCAGGTCAGAAAGAAACATAGCCCAGCACAAGCAGAGAGAAGAGGTGGAGTCCCCAGATGGGTGATTTGCCTGGGGCTCTGACAAATGCATCCTAATCCCTGCTCCACTGCTGACCCTGAACCGGTCATTCACCCCTGTTTCTGCCTCAGCAAAATGAGGACAGTGCTACTTAGTGCCTTCCAGCCCTCTTACCCCTGGCAGAGGACATGCCATGGGATAGCTCAGAATCATCAGCGTTCCCAGTGGCCAGTTCTGGCACCTCCTTTTTGCATGAATAATCGTCATTCCTGACACGTGCTGCCCTGCCCCTCTCATTTACCCAGCAGGAGGGTTTGGAGCACATGTTCAAAACATTCAGGAAAAATCTCTCCAACCACTGCCCTTGAATTCCCCCAGGAGAACTCTCCTGGTGCACACACTGCTGAGGACACCTGCCCCTTGCCTGCAGACTGGAAGCACATCAATGATGGAAAGGATCCACGAGGAATACAGGGACTTCATAGGTCACATCAGGGATCTTGGGGGGTCCCATACATCCAGGGCACAGTTGCTTCAACCCACTTTACCACTGTTCACTGCTTTGTGCCACTGGGATGTGTGAGAGCAAAATCTCTTCTGTAGGAAGCAACCAGGAAACTCAGAATTTAATGAAGCCTGGATTCCTACTCTTTTTGCACAATGTCCATCAATGTCTCAGGCTGATTTTCACCTTTCACTGACAATACAGTAATTTGCTCATAACAAACAGCTTCTCATCTGAAAGAGGACTGGCATGAATCATAGCAGACGCATGAATCAAAGAGGACTGGCATGAAAAGCTCATGCTCACTTTTGAACACTGCATTATGCCCTGATTAATTGGCAGTGGCTTATGGCTCTATCAACAGGACACGCTCCCTGGAAGAGTGACACATTTCCAAGAAATCCTCAACAGACCCAAGCATGTATTATTATTGATGAGCTAGGAGAAAATCATCTTACGAACCCAAGGTTTAAATCAGTTTTGCTGGAAGGTCTGCAAGTCTTTTTGATTACGGCTTCCCTCTGAAATAAAGTAAACTTCCCCTGAGGCAAAGGATTTAGTTATGGCATTAACATGCAGCTCAGGAGACCTGTACTCTCTCCTTGGTTCTGCTTCAGACACCATGGGTGATCCTGGACAAGACATGTTGAAAAGGTTGGAGTCCCATTTTTAAAAGCACCTATACTGGTGCAATGTCAAAACCCAAGGAAGGCAATCCAGTGGGCTGACTGGCGTGGCCCTCCCCTCCCCTCCATCTGCCCCGGTGATTCCCCTGTAGTGGTACCGGCAGTCTGATGATCCTACCAGGGCAGGGTCTGAACCGGCAGGAAAGGAAGGAGGCAGGTTTGTTATTACTGAGCTGAAGTAAGGGCTCCCTGCCCACCAAAGGGGATTTCTCCCTTGCCTTGGCTATGATCTCAGGCTAAGCTGATGCAATTCCCTTCCTAGGCAAAGGAGCGCTAAGCTAGTTTTTTGCTGTTAGGGCTGTCATGTGGTCAGACAAGGCCTGGGAGCAGCGACAGGCAAGAGTATGTGGTTGGGAGCAGGGAAGGGGGAGTGCAACAGCTTGCTTTCACCATCAGTGAGCTGTTCAGTTGGTTCAGGCAACCCCTTGAAAAGAATTTGCAGCCTCAGGCTACAAATATTGAGATAAGTTCTCTGCTGATTTGTCCCCAGAACCAGCTCATCACCGAGTCAGGTAGGTGCCAGAGTAAAGGAAGTACATCAGGTCAGCTAGGGCAGCAGGCAGCTGTCACAGCAGCCAACCTGTGTCATTAAACCATATCCTAAACCACCTATTTTCCCCTTGGCTAGATCTACCACCTGTCCCATACATTGTGTAACTCAGCCTTGGAGCAGGAGCTTCCCCTTAACATGCACTTGTGCAATGCCTAGCACCATGGGGATCTGATCTTAATTGTATGCCAGGAGATCATAACTACTCTTTAAGTAGTCTCACAAAAAATGAAAAGCTGCCAACAATCCTGGCTATCCAGTAGCACTCCCTCTTCACTGCAGTACTTGCAAACCTACTTTGGAGAACTTTTACATCTTCTCCTGTTTCCTGCAGGGGTATTATCTGTGCTTGCAAGGATTCAATTAATGCCATTGATGTGGAATGTTGTTCCATTCATCACTGGCCACTGCATCTAATGAATACGATAATCTAATTCTCCCCAAATAAATATGACACCAAATTAAAAGAGTTCATAAACAGCCTCCAAAATGGAGTGAGTTTGTTTCAATTTATTGCCTTTTAAATTGCAGTGGATCCCTCAAGTACCAACCTAGCTATAAACAAGTCAGTGACTGAGTTTGAAATTTATTATCACTAATGTTTGCCTTTATTTATATAGAATTGAGTATTAGTATTAGCTGGAAGAACAGCAAAAGGAAGGTCATCCAAATGCCACAGTTTTTAACTGCAATTTTCCTAAACTAGTGAGAGAGCTTTAAGGCACAATGTATTCTAGACAACTATTTTTGCTGTGTTTACTGTCACTGAAACATTTAACAAAGTGGTTATGACCTATCATTAGAACCATGTGAAAAGTTCACCAGGAAACCAGAAAAAAGTAGCACTGCCTACTGGGTACTTGGCTAGTTTAAGAGACTTCTCTCTCTATCTTCCACCAAAAAACCAAACCCAAACAGTTCTTCCAACTTTTTGCCTGGTACCATTTATTTGGGAATCAGCTGTTAGACAAATGATTACATATGTGAAGACAGATGATCTTGTCAAGCTCTTCTTTGAATTTAGCCTGGTTTTCAGCATCCTAGGTTGTCTGACCAGCCTTTCCAGAATGTTTGGCAGGAAAAGAGAGAGAAAGTGTGGCTGTGGATTTCTTACAGGATGATCTAGATGAAAGAGGAAGAGAAAGGAGCTATAGACTTTGTGTGGTGCTTACAAAGTATATCATATTGAATCACCAGTTTCTTGTCTGTGGTCAATATCTGGTACTTCAGAAGAAACCAGTCTTGTGCTTTACTGCTTTAAAATCCTATTTATTTAACAGCTTCTATCATGGAATCTGAACACTTTCCTGAAATTAATCGATTTAGCCTCATTACAGACAGTCCCAGGAAGTAAAGATCTATCTCTACGTGGCTTTTACAGTTAGCACATTGCTCATGGTAACACAGCTCTGGCTTAGAAAGCCAGAGCTATCATGTCTGCAGAGCAGAGAACTGCCTTGTACAGTGATTTTCTTTCAGTCCCAGAAGCATGACAAGCAGTAAGGAATAAGTGGATTTATCATAGAATCATAGAATAGTTTGGGTTGGAAGAGACCTTTAGAGGTCATCTAGTCCAACCCCTGCTCCTACGAGCAGGGACATCTTCAACTAGATCAGGTTGCTCAGAGCCCCGTCCAGCCTGACCTTGAATGTTTCCAGGGATGGGGCATCTACCACCTCTCTGGGCAACCTGTTCCAGTGCTTCACCACCCTCATTGCAAAAAAAGTCTTCCTTATATCTAGTCTAAATCTACCCTCTTTTAGTTTAAAACCATTACCCCCTGTCCTGTTGCAACAGGCCCCATCTTTCTTATAAGCCCCATTTAAGTATTGAAAGGCCACAATAAGGTCTCCCCGGAGCCTTCTTATTTATATAATGATTTTCAAAGACTGCAGGACGTTTTTCATTTCAGCCCTGCACTCATGTGTATGGCACAGACTCTGAAACCTTTTCCTGCCTTGCCTGCAAGGAGAGAGCTAAGGCTGAGATGGTGACTGCATGGGGATAACCATGAGATCCTGTTGTATTTAAGNCTTTCTTATAAGCCCCATTTAAGTATTGAAAGGCCACAATAAGGTCTCCCCGGAGCCTTCTTATTTATATAATGATTTTCAAAGACTGCAGGACGTTTTTCATTTCAGCCCTGCACTCATGTGTATGGCACAGACTCTGAAACCTTTTCCTGCCTTGCCTGCAAGGAGAGAGCTAAGGCTGAGATGGTGACTGCATGGGGATAACCATGAGATCCTGTTGTATTTAAGCAGTAATTTCTTGAATTAATATAAATGATTGATATGATCTTAGGGAAAGCAGTAGCTCTGTTTATTTAGTAAAGCATCTTTTTTTGAGTCTAGGATACCAGAGTATTGAATGAATATTCTAGTATTTAAGTTAGGGAAAAAGGACTCTAAATGGCTAATAAACTTCTGAACTATAAGCTGTGTTTGGAATTACTTATCTGCTGCAAACTAGAAAGTTGACCATGACCTAGCATTTCTTACAAAAATATTTCATATTCATGTGTCATAGTTGCTTCCTAGCAAAATAATGAAGTGCAGTTAAGGTGAAATCCTGGAAACTGTGGAAATGAAAGGCTAAGTGACTAATACAGGAACGTAGCAAAGCTGTTGGGTGATCCTGATATGTTTCATAAGCTTTGAACAGGAAGTTCTGGCAAGGCTAGAAATTGACATCAGCTGTACTCTTCCTATTTCTTCTTGTCTAGACCTTTTGGGACCTCTTTAAACTCAGAATTTAGCCCCTACAGCACTGATCTTTTCTGTTGGAGAAGATTGCTAGTGACATTTAAAGCAGTGACTCTGCCTTCCCTTTTGAAGAACATCAGCCTTTACTATGGCTAAAATAACAGGAGTCTTTCAGCTCAGTGGCTAAACCAAGGAACTGAAGGGCAAACTGTGTTTCTTTGGCTTAAACTAAAATAGAAATTTAGGAGATATTTCAGAAAGTAAAAAAAAATATTGAGAGGTAAACTGAAATATTCAATTTTCTCCCCTCCAAAATGTCACATTGCAGCTTCAGATTAATGAAACCTTGTTATTATTACCTTGTAATAATTGTTTTTCAGCTTGAAACAGTTTTTAAAATAAAGTTGCCATTTTAAAATCAATACATGGAAATGTTGACTTCCATTTTTCCCCTTATTTTTCTGCCTGACATTCACTTATAAGCTCAGTTAAATTTCATTTATGTCCACCAAATACCATTTTTCAGTGAATATACTACCGTCAATAACATTTTGCCCGGTGCTGATTGTGATTCTATGCTTCCCTAGAACATTGCTACACATGACTCAGTTCCTGCTTGGACTGTAACTCAATTTCAGAGCTCACCATCATCTATAACTCCAAAGAGCAATTTCAGCTGAAATCCTAAATTGAATTACAGCTTTGTATTGCATTGCTCACTATTTATTAATAATATTGTGCCTACAACATATCCTGTTCTTCATTACCACAGAGAGAACAGAACTGGTTCCTCTGTGTGATCCAGGCTATTTATTTCTCCAAATGTTAGATCCTTGCATGTAGAGAGTCTATGGACATCTGCATTTCTTTTGTAATAAGTACTTTTATCTAGCCGGTAATGCAGAAAAGGTTTCTCAGGACTATAAAACCACTTGGATGTATCCATATGATTTATATGTCATAGAAAAATATCACCATATGCATTTTCTAGTTTCAAATAAATACTAAGTATTATGGGATAAAGCCTCTGGGAGCTTTGAACTCCCATACCAATGACACCCTTAAGTGTCAGGCATACAGCTTTTGGTCAGAAATGCCAGTCCTAAGCCTCCAACAGACATGAGCAGTCCAAGGCATGATGCTGACACACCATGGCTAATTGAGATTTGGAACAGGAATGGATATTGGAAAAACAGAAGCACAGCTTGAACAAATCACACTTTCCTCCAAACAGACAGGAGCCCAGGTTCCCAGGGCTGACTGTTTCTATCATCTTCTGGGAGGACGGTCAGATATAAAACCTAAAGTAAAAATTTTTTCCTGCAGCATAACATAAGGTTTTCAGTAAACAACAAATTCTCTACTGATAATTTCTTGGAACCTCAGGGACAAGTCCTTTGGGTTCATATGGATGACACCAGAAGACTGAACGACAACTACTTACAAGGCCAGTATTGTTTTCAGCGATGGGAGCGATGGAGAATTGGAGTGACCTTCCTGTTTACATGTGATCTGAAGAGAAGAGGTCACTGCACTGTGTCAAACAAAACATCTCTGTGCTGCTGTGACATCCCAGGCACAGGGATGTTCCACACTTATCAAACCCAACCACTAAAGAAGTAAAGAATCTTTGGAATGACAGTGACATCTTTGCAGATGACACTAAGCTGGGTGGAAGTGTTGATCTGCTTGAGGGTAGGAAGGCTCTACAGAGGGACCTGCACAGGCTGGACCAATGGGCTGTGACCAATTCTATGAGGTTCAACAAGGCCAAGTGTTGGGTCCTGCACTTGGGCCACAACGACCCCATGCAACGCTACAGGCTTGGGGGTGAGTGGCTGGAAAGCTGCCTGGCAGAGAGGGATCTGGGGGTGTTGGTCGACAGCTAACTGAATATGAGCCAGCAGTGTGCCCAGGTGGCCAAGAAGGCCAATAGCATCCTGGCTTGTATCAGAAATAGTGCGACCAGTAGGACTAGGGAAGTCATCCTTCCCCTGTACTTGGCACTGGTGAGGCCACACCTCGAGTACTGTGTTCAGTTTTGGGCCCCTCAGCACAAGAAGGATATGGAGTTGCTGGAGCGTGTCCAGAGAAGGGCAATGAAGCTGGTGAAGGGTCTAGAGAACAAGTCTTACGAGGAGCGGCTGAGGGACCTGGGGTTGTTTAGCCTGGAGAAGAGGAGGCTGAGGGGGAGACCTTATTGCCCTCTACAACTACCTGAAAGGAGGTTGCAGTGAGGTGGGTGTTGGTCTCTTCTCCCAAGTAGCAAGTGATAAGACAAGAGGCAATGGCCTCAAGTTGCACCAGGGGAGGTTTAGATTAGATATTAGGAAAAACTTCTTCATGGAAACGGTTGTCAAGTATTGGAACAGGCTGCCCAGGGAAGTGGTCGAGTCCCCATCCCTGGAGGTATTTAAAAGACGGGTAGACGAGGTGCTTAGAGACATGGTTTAGTAGTGGACAGGTACGGTTGGACTCGATGATCTTAAAGGTCTTTTCCAACCAAATGATTCTATGATTCTATGAATCAGTTTGGGCATTTGGGTTCAGGGCAGAAGTTGAAGGAAAGCCTGCTATGTCTTTGGTACAGTCCTGTCTTAGTATCTTACAGTTTGGTACTATCTTCACTGCAAGGGAGATACCATCCAACAGGTCCTGAGGAAGGTCTACAATTTTGTCATTGGATGGCCACCTTGCCAGTAAAATGGGGTCCTTCAAGAAAGCCAGGCAATAAGCCACAACACTAGGACACTCCATTATCCCATCTGGACGCCTGTGGCAGGCAGTATTTCCTCACCACACCATGTTACATTAAAAAATCAACATTAATTTACCATTAATTTATTAATTTAAGAATAAAAAATATTCAGCAGTTTCCATTCAGAAAGGCTCCTATCTGTCCATCAATGAGGATGCTCTCCCCTCAAGTCTCCTTTCAGCCCACCCCAGAGCAACTAATGGGGCCACCCATACCAGCGCGGCCCACCTCCCCTTCCCCCCTGGGCCACACGCTGTGCTGTCCTATGTTTTGGCAAACCCACCCTCTGCTCTGAAGAGAAGTGCTCTCTGGGCTGCCCCACAGTTGCCCCAGTGCCAGCCCTGGTGCCTCAGGCAGGCTCCTTCCCTGCTCCCCCCCAGCCCCAGCTCAACAGCCTACACCACCCAGGGGTGCCTCCGTGTGCTGCTGGGGAAACCATAGGGAAGCAGAAAATTTGAACATCCTCAGATGATTTCCTCCCCCTCAAAAAACATTCCTAAGCATGGGGAGATGGGAAAGAGATCTCTCACTTTGCCTAGCTAAGATATTTGCTGTTCTATTCTTCCACTTTCCGACAGGAATAGTTTTTTTTTTAATACCAGTTTGAACACTTAAATATATTTTATCCAAAAATTACTCCAAAATTTTGCAAAATAGAAATGCAAATGAAGCCCAACCCATCCAATCTTTTCTTCTTCTCCCCAGAAGTCACAGTGATGAGATACGTCTTAAGCAGAGGCTTTGCTTGCCTGTGGCTGGCCACTGCCCAGGGACCCTGTGGTCAGCCTCCGGGTTTCAGGCCACATCTGCACTGGGATGCTGGGAGCATTAAGCAACACTATACAAAGTCAGCTTTCTCTGGAATGGGAGCCTTCAGGGGTTAAACATGATTTACGTGCATTGGCATCATACCTGGAATAGATTTTTGTTAGTTTTCCTAGGTGTCAGGAACAGAGCTAGTAGTTGGAGTCAACTATTCCTATGTACACCTGGGTGTGAGTTAGCAGAGAGCTGAAGTACCTACACCCCACCACACTGCCGGTTAGCACAGCTCCTGCCGTGTGTGTGCTGCGCCTGAGGACACAAAGCAGGCAGTGGCCATCCAGGGAGGGACAGCAAAGTTGCATTAGTGCAGCCCCTGGAGACTCCCCGCATGCCGATTTTCCTGCAGCACAGGAGGTGGAAAAAGGCTGGTGCACAGGCAGCAGAAGGCCGGCACCAGTCCTGGGCATTATTTACATTGCCCATGTTACCTTTTCCTTGCTGAGTGTTTATCTTGATTTTTGTGCAATAAAATCATGTTATTTAAACTGTGAATAAATAGAAAGGCCCTAAGTCAATATATGCATTTGGAAAAGACTGGTTAGAGCAGCTTAGGAATTGATTCCGCTTTATTAAAGCACCTGTTCACCCAGGGAACATTTTAGCAGCAATCAATACGTAATTAAATCTTTATTGATGTTTTACAATTGTTTTGTTTCCCAGCAATTATGGTGATAGAATCAGCTTCCCGCGGTTGTTCCTCCTTCCCAGCTTTACTGCTGATCTCCTGCAATTCACCTTACATCTCCCAAGCTGTTATTAATAAATTGGGATGACAATCACACTGAAACAGCTCTAATCCTAACCCACTGTGCTATCCACTGGAGAGCATTTCTGCAGAGCCTCTTAGCCATACCAGAACTGAGGGGCTTGTAGGGTGAGAGTCCCTGAACTGGAGTCACGAAGGGGACACCTGTCAGCAAATGCACCCCTTCATTACAGATTTTAAAACAGCTGGGAGGGAAAGCGTGTATCGTTTGAAGAGGAGCAAATCGCACCTCCCCGTGCCTGTTCTGCATCTCTCCCGCTGGAGCCCTGGCCTCTGACCCAGGCGTGCGGGCACTACTCGGGGAGGCGAGGGGCGCAGGGTGACCGGGGTGCTCACCCACCCGCCCTCCTCGGCGGCAGGGGGTGTGTCCCGCGTGGGTCCGTGAGCTCCCCGCCGCGGTCCTGCCGGCCGGGCTGCACACAGGCTGTCACCCACAAGATGGTGGTGTAAGCACGGTTTTCTTCGCAGCAGGCACCCCCGTCCCCGGTCCTGGCAGGCCTCTCGCTAGAAATCAGCGCCTGAACCTGCTCTTAAGCAAAACCAGGGGAAGGCTGATCATTTCCCCCTGGGAAACGATCCTCAGGGACAAGGGAACGGAGC
>VYZW01063012.1:19190-31769 GCA_013401315.1 Balaeniceps rex
TTGCAGCACAATATTTGTGATGATAGAGTGACTAAGAATAATTATTACTGTATCAGTAGGAGAGATGTTAGGCTCCATTTTGACTTGTGGTGACTGCAGAATGTAGTTGTCTGAGATATTCTACATGAAAGTACAAGGGACACTGTATCCTGCATGGCTGCAGTAACAAGCTTATGCTGTAGGGATATCCTCTCTTCAATATTTTTTCTACCCTCTCTGTTCTAGATATGCCAAAGAAGCCATAAGAAACTGAATTTGTTAGATTAAAGCAAGCATTCAAATTATTATTACCTTAAAGTTATAATGTTTTACTGCTACTGAATTATAATATGTTTTGGTCATTATAATCTACTGGTATTGAAGTATATAATGTGCAGAATGGAACAGTNAGGAAAAGGTATTTTTTTTCATCCGTTCAGATCTTGATTCTTGCTGTTTCAAAACATCATGACTACATGAACTCCACAGCAAAGATATCTTATGTAGAAAATATTTTTGTTAGCTAAGGAATAGTGAACAGACAAAAATTGCTATTGCACCTTAGGTTAGGAGAAGGCATTACTAATCTAAAGACAGCAACACAAAAAAAGTCCCAGGTGCTTATCAGCAAATTCAATTACACTAACAAAAAATGGATTATAAATGCAAAGCTAAGAAGCAGTCTGTATCACTCAGGTGTTTTTTTCATAGCTGCCTTTTCATGGATCTTTACCTGAATTTGATGAGATAGTAGTAAAAGAAAACATCAAGTATTCATAGGCAGACCACATATATCAAAAATAATGAAATTGCTCTGCATATAGTAGCTTACCCAGCAGATCGTCACAGCATGTGCTCTCATTAGGATGTCTGCTTGAAGCTAAGATTCCTGGCATAAGGTAAAAATGGAATATCCAGGTGATGAAGGTTAGACACAGGTATTTATCATTTAACTAAACTGTTTTTCAAAGAACTGTAAAGTCTATAGGTCTTTTGTAATATATATGTACTGACAGATATTTTAGACTGTTTTCGGACACACTTTTTGAGTCTTCTTTAAACTAACCATTGATTTGCACTCTGTGTTAACAAAAAGCTGAGTTTTGGGGATAGCAGGAAAAGTAGGGAAAGTTGAACATTTTGGGAATTGTTGTGATACCAATTTGTATGCATTTGAGTTAATTTCTAACCTGCTGGGGCAACAATGGCTCTTTGTATCATTTATTTTTTCTTCCTGGGAAAGTCAATTTCTAAAACTATACCAGAATTATACAGTGCGTGGAAAAGAAGAAACCTGTTAGTTATATAAAAGAATTAAACTGATAGCTATGAGGGAGAGAGAGGGAGGGAGAGAAGGAGACAGACAAGAAGGGAACAGGAGAGAGGAAGAGAGATGAAGGAAGGAAGGAAGGAAGGAAGGAAAGAAGGAAGGAAGGAAGGAAAAAAAGGAGAGAAAGGAAGAGAGAAAGGAAGAAAGAACAAGAGAGAAAGAGCAAGGGGAAAAGAGATAGAGGGAAAGAAAGCAAGCCAACAAAAGAATGAAAGGACAAATACAGGAGTCTGGCTTTCTCAAGCTGAAGCCTAAGACAATAAATGGTGCTTTGCCTGGAGCCCATTTCTTATAGTATGATGACATCTTATTTTAGATGCCTCCTACCATTACTGCCAAGAAACCTCTCCTTGTATTAACTGAAAATGAATTTCTGTGCACAGCCTGATCCTCACTATGGCAGGTGACAGATATCCTGACAGCAGCAGTAGCCTAGAGAACCCATTAAGAACATCATGCGAGAAAAAAGGGGAATTAGAAAAAAAAAGGAAACTAGGTGGACCATGAAAAAGAACAAACAAGCAAAAAAAGCCAAAACATTAATTTTTGCAGTGGAGTCAATGCAATATTTTTTCCAATAGAGTTTTTGCTTAAAAGCCTTGTCTGATAAACATTGTTCTGACAAAAATGTTACATGAACAGACTCTAATTAAGTATTTTAACCTCTTTAAATTATGTGGTACATTTTCATTGAATCTATTACAAGTCAGCCACACAACTCTTATGTAAGACAATTTATATTACTAAATCTCTTAGTTGCCACTTGACTACCTCACACTTACTGGATGTTTAATTTTTGTTATTGTTTGGGTTTGTAGTTTGCTTTGTACAGTTCAATTACTGATTTCTTAATATGGTGAAGAAAAAAAGCTCCAAGCAGTAACAAGAACTAAACTATCCCTTGGAAATAAACATCTACCTGACTGGTGTGTTCTAAAGTCAATTTATATTCTTATTCCCCAGCTGAGCAAAGTAAGCATAGATGAATCTTATTACAAAACAAACAAACCAACCAACCCAAAGTAACTTCTGCAAGTCTTCATTCACTTTATAAATTAATTCCATGTGCTCAGTTTTACCTTAACAGTAATCAGGCGATGTTTAGCACATTGTAGAGGAATGGGAAGTATATCTGTGGGCAACTGTGTTTAAAAAGTTGATCTATCAACACATGCTTGTAATGGAAGCTATTGATGTTTTACACATGATAAATGGATTTATCTTACTCTGGGAGTTTGTGGGTTTTTTTTGCTTTGAATGGTATAATAGATAACATTTGTTCTAATTGTTTGTTCACAATAAATGCATGTTCTGTTCTTTTTAAAGGATATGGATGGACAGCAGAGAGTCAGGTTTCCTGTTTGCCTTTTCCTGTTGCTTTCCAGGTTGGGTAGAAGTGCCTGCAAAGAGCAGAAAGTTACTTTTTCAATGGAGGTAAAGAAGTATTTTCAGGGTAGTACAGAGAGAAACAACAGAATTTATAGCAGTTTCACTACTGAGGAGATCAGTGAGAAAATACACAGACAAGTCCTTTCCTGAAAAAACTTGATTGTACTGTGCAAAGTATATTGAAAACCACAAAGCCAATAGAAGTTGTTTTAGAGCAAGACTAGAAGAAAATATTCATCATGACAGGACACAGTAGGCAGAGAAGAGCTTTGTTAATAAACTCTTTAATCTTCATATTGTCTTATTACATGGGTCTGAATTTTCTCATTGCCCTAGTTTATGTTCAAATAAAACCTGGCGTTAGGAGGTCAAAGGTCTTTCTGATGCTTTTGTGGTTCATATTTATTAGCTTTTTAGTTCAGATCATAGGTTGCCTTTTGAAGCAAATCTTCCAATATTTTCCCTTGTTATATTTGGTCAACATCATAAAACAGTCTTAGAGAAAGTAAAGAGGACTTTTTTTGGATGAAACCTAAGCAAAAGATGCTCTTTTGGAGTGCTCTTAATGTGTTGTATTGCTAATGGCCATTTAGTCTGTGGCATCCACCTAGAATTACTCTATTACAAAAAAAGTGTTTAATGTGTACACTGGGTCATCAGAATCAATTATTTCTCCTTACACATATGCTCCTATTGAGACATACATTGGCTAAGAATGCTTACTCTAAGAAAGGAGGTACAAGGAGATCCACCTCACAAAGCTGTTTGTTAGGCTAAGTTAGTCCAAGTTAGGATCCCATCTTATGCCAGTCCTCTTATTCAGAAAATCAGGATCAAACAAAAAGGAGAAGAGAATGTCTGCCAAAACCTCAGCTCTTTCAGTTCAAATTCCTATGTCTCAGCTGAAATCCACCTCCAAATACATTTTTAGATAAGGTGTTACGTTTGTCCCTAAACTGGTAAAAGTTTGGTTATACATTTTATGGTGTTATACGCTCTGGTAATAGAATGGGTAAGTAATTACAGTATTAACATACTGCAGTGTGTTTAACCAAAGCATCAAAGAATTAAATCTGGATGTCAGGATCATTCTGTAAAATAATTACACCCACTGTGATCTCATGAACTAATCTTTATGGTTATATCAATATTGCTAAATAGAAAAAGGCAGGGAATGATTTCTGTCCTCAGTTCCCAGTATCTCTGGATGCTGAGAGCTAACCCCTTCTATGCTGGATTGCTTTGGAGAGATCTAGCTGGAGTCCTTTGAAACAGAACCCTGGGATGAACTAGCAGTTAAGCAGAATGGCTGATTGGAACTATGTACCTATACTTGTTCAAGATCACCAAGGATTCTCTTTTATTTTGCCGTATAGACATACTATATGTCAGTGAAGGTCCTGAGCTAATGATACAGAAGATCATCTAAATCCAAATTGTTTCACTTTCTTTTATCAGATGGATGAATATTTAAGGATTCTTCCAGTGAAGAATTAAAAATTGGTAAGAATGCAGCTAGGGCTGTATGACTCAAGAAGTTTAACAAAGGGAAATGGAACATCCTGCACCTGGAGAACAACAACTCCACGCAGCAGAACAAGCTGGGGCTAACTGACTGGGAAGTAGCTCTGTAGAGAGGGACATTGGGGTCCTGGTAGGCAACAAACTGACTATGAGCCAGCCATATGCCCCTGTGGCAAAGAAATTAATGGTATCCTGGGCTGCATTAGGCAAGAGCATTGCCAGCTGGTAAAGGAAGGTGATCGCTCAGCACTGGTGAGGACACACCTGGAGTACTGTGTCAAGTTCTGGGCTCCTCAGCACAAGAGAGACATGGACATACTGGAAAGAGTCCAGTGAGGGGCCACCGAAGATGATGAAGGGACTGCATCATCTGTACTATGAGGAAAGGCTGAGACAGCTGGGACTGTTTAGCCTGGAAAAGAGAATGGTCAGGGGGGATCTTCTCAATGTCTATAAACACCAGAGGGGAGGGTGCAAAGAAGATGGAGTCAGGCTCTTTTCAGTGGTGCCCAGCGAAAGGACCAGAAGCAATGGGCACAAATGGAAACACAAGAGGTTCGATATGAACATCAGGAAATGTTTTTTCACTGTGAAGGTGACTGAGCACTGGCACAAGTTGCCCAGATAAGTTGCTGAGTCTCATTCTGTGGAGATATTTAAAAGTTGTCTGGATGTGGTCCTGGGCAACTGGCTATAGGCATCCCTGCTTGAGTAGGGCAGTTGAATAAAATAATGTCCAGAGGTCCCTTCCAACCTCAACAACTCGTGAGTCTGTGACTGCTACAGTTGCAGTTGACTACTGAAAAGAATCACAGTTAATAATTAGTTATAACTATTTTTTATCTGTGATGCACATTGCTGTTTTATTTCATTTAATGGAATCTGGTTATTAGAACCAGACTCTTGAAAGGTATGTGGGATGTATGTAATTATAAATTGAAGAAATATAAGATGGAAACAAATTTGTAGACATATTGGGACACTGATATTATTTTCACATGTGGAAGATAACTCCTGAAGATTTTTAGATTAAAAACATCATGATGCTTGATGATCTTCTAGTGTTGTGGGTACCAGTACTGTATTTAAAATGTAACAGGAAAGCACTAACAGTGAACTCAACTTCAACAGTTTTGAAAGTTGGGTTGTACTGTACTTTGTTGCAATTAACTTGTTTGGGTCACTGTAAAGGAGCAGAGCCCATTTAATGGTGCTGCTAGCACTCCTGTTACTAGCACTTTTTCTTTTAGGACAAAGGAATTCTGAAAAGTTTTGTCTGAAGGAGGAATTGTTTAGTCTATCAGATTTTAAAAGATGTTTTGAGGTGGACTCTCTTAAACTATGTATAAATTTCTGAACAATTCAGAAACAGGAAATGCTGAGGCACCTTAGGTGAAATTCATCTTATCTAACTTCATACTGAGGAAAAATCTATCATGATTAGAAGTAGGTAGTGTCAGATGTGCCCATTTCTCTATTAAAAACATTAGCTAACACTGGCTCATATGAAGGTAGTTTCTAGAAAAAGTTCTCAGGGAGATTAAAGAAGGAGCCACTCCTTGCTTGCAGGAGAAAGAATAAACAATCTTTGAAAGTATAGTGAGAAAGAATACAGCAGAACGCTTGATAATAAAAAGCAAAAAAAAAAAAAAGGGAATCTAGATATAGGTAAAATAACTAGAAGTCATCTTAGTCTTGTTAGAAAATGATTAATACAAGTCTCAGTTGGGATTTATAACTAGGATGAAAACTTAAGTTATAAAAATAGATTAATACACTGTGGTGGGTTGACCCTGGATGGATGCCACATGCCCACCAAAGCCACTCTATCACTCCTCCTCCTCAGCTGGACAGGGGGAAAAAAATATAATGGAAGGCTCATGCGTCAAGATAAGGATAGAGAGCGATCACTCACCAATTACCACCATGGGCAAAACAGACTCAACTTGGGGAAATTAATTTGGTTTATTACCAATCCAATCAGAGTAGGGTAATGAGAAATAAAACCAAATCTTAAAACAAATTCCTCCTCACCCTTCCCTTCTTCCCGTGCTCAAATTCACTCCTGATTTTCTCTACCTCCTCCCTCCCCCCGCCAGTTGCACAGGGGGACGGGGAATGGGGGTTGTGGTCAGATCATCACATGTTGCCTCTGCCGCTCCTTCCTCTTCAGGGGGAGGACTCCTCACACTCTTCCCCTGCTCCAGTGTGGGGTCCCTTCCACAGGAGACAGTCCTTCACAAACTTCTAAAACGTGAGTCCTTCCCATGGGTTACAGTTCTTGATGGACTGCTCTGGCATGGGTCCCTTCCATGGAGTACAGTCCTTCAGGAACAGACTACTCCAGAGTGGGTCCCCCACAGGGTCACAAGTCCTGCCAGCAAACCTGCTCCAGTGCGGGCTTCCCACAGGATCACAGCCTTCTTCAAGCATATCCACCTGCTCTGGCATGGGGTCCTCCGTGGGCTGCAGGTGGATATCGGCTCCACCGTTAATTGCCACGGGCTGCAGGGGACAGCCTGCCTCACCATGGTCTTCACCACGGGCTGCAGGGGAATCTCTGCTCTGGCACCTGGAGCACCTCCTCCCCCTCCTTCTTCACTGACCTTGGTGTCTGCAGAGTTGTTTCTTTCATATATTCTCACTTCTCTCTCTGACTGCCGTTGTGCCATTTCCCCCCCACCCCCCTTCTCAAATATGTTATCACAGAGGCACTACCACCATCGCTGATTGGCTCAGCCTTGGGCCAGTGGTGGGTCCATCTTGGAGCTGGCTGGCATTGGCTCTATCAGACGTAGGGGAAACTTCTAGCAGGTTCTCACAGAAGCCACCCCTTTAGCCCCTCCACTACCAAAACCTTGCCATGCAAACCCAACACATACACTGAAGGAAACTACTAAGGCACTGATATTGGACTATAAGGCCTCTAACACTAATCAATTTTATCAAGTTTTCTTCAGTAAAATGTCATAAATATTGTTATCCTTAGCAATTTCTACATTTCAGATTGATTCCTTTCAAAATTGAAGTATTTTTACATGTAGCATCAAAGTAAACACTGCTTTATCTTGAAGTATGAGCTGTTATTTTAAAGACAAACTTATGGTAGAGCCATAAATTATTCCTAATAAATGCAGAGATAGACTCTCGTTGTTTTAGACAACTATATCATAAGAATCTTCACATTTAGAAGAACAGTTTAACATTTTTGGGATCTCCACCAATGGCATAACACGTTGAGAAGGGAATTGTCTCTAGGCTTGAAGGGTGTTTTGCAGCTGTTTAGAAGTGCAAGACAGAAAAAAAATAGTCAGGTTACTATACTGGGGTAAAACTGAGGAATTCAATAGGAATGGAATGGAATGGAATGGAATGGAATGGAATGGAAAGGAAAGGAAAGGGAAGGGAAGGGAAGGGAAGGGAAGGGAAGGGAAGGGAAGGAAAGGAAAGGAAAGGAAAGGAAAGGAAAGGNGGAATGGAATGGAATGGAATGGAATGGAATGGAAAGGAAAGGGAAGGGAAGGGGAAGGGAAACTGAGAGCACAGCAGAAATAGAAGCAACAATAGTGTTTAAAAATGCTGGAAGCCCTTGCTACCTTTCTTTTTCACTCTCACATTAGATATGTTGCATTTGTCATCATTCAGCAGACATTTTTACCAGTGATAAAGCAGGGCCAAGCAGTTTCAGATTCTACACCACATTCATATATATTTGCCCCAGCCATACCCCCTAACCTGTGTTATACAGTTGTGGGTTTTCAGATTATATTTAATGGGAATGATTTTCCTATACGCTTCTAGTCATGGATACTCATACAGTTGCATGAGCAGTGCAGCATCAGGGACAAGTGGTCAGCTGAAGGGAAAAGATGGATAGAAGCTAGTTATACTTTATTTTCTGTTGTGAGATATAGTAGTTCATAAGTAGTATTAAAATTAATATAAACATTGAGCTAGTAAAAAAAAAAGTATCTGGAAATGTTTGTAAGTTCAATTCTATAATTGTGGCCATGGAGACATTCAACCAATATTTATTTTTTATTATTTTCTTTGCAATGAATTTTTTTTTCTTCCAGAAAAATAGCTTTCAGAAATTTAGCCCAGCTTTTCTTCTGAAAGAAATACCTAATAACCTCTGTTTAACGTTAGCATGTATAATCTTTGTGCTATGATTTAAATTAGTATTAACACTTTTGCCTAGAGGATAGTTTCTGAAAGAGGATGCCACATATACCTAATATACTCTTATAAAATACCATGAACATATCTAGTACTAGGGCTTGATGGAGTAAATAAGAATTTTATACTAGACTGTGTAAACTAACTTGCTTTTTTATCAATACCGTTTTATATAAAAAGAAACAATCTTAAAGTAAGTAATAAAGCTGACCTAATTTTGGTGCAAGAAAATCTATCACAAGGATTTATAGTGCTGCTATGTTTCAATCAACTCAGGAGTTAGCAATTTATAATCTTTTGATCTACTGAAACCAGTCTGGCACAGATCAAAACAACTAAACAAGAACTGCAGGGTACAAAAGTACTCTTGTAGGACTTAACAGATAATAAAAGAAGATACATCATAGAGCTTTAATAAATATTGTAATAAAATCTTTGGAAAGGTGAAAGACAATTTCCAAGGGTAGCACAATCTGCTATAGTAGAAAACAAAACAAAATGAATATTGTTTTATGTTTCAAGCTCAAAACTTTTGCATTTACAAAAAAGAACAAATATGTTAAGATCTGGAGTTTCATAAACAGGTACCTCTAGGACCATATTCAGGTTATAAGCTGTGCTACTATGAAAACTTATTAATTCTTAAGCTATTCATAAGGTATAGTAAGGATCTATAGCTGCATTTCTGAGGGTACATCTGCATTGCATCCAAATGATGTGCCTACACTGCTCACAGCCTCTCTAGATCAGACTGACTGCATGCTACTACTTGAGATACCCCATATATTGTCCCTGGTTTATATTTTTATATTTTATTTTATATTTTTTATTTTTATATTTTATTTTATAAAAATAAAATTTTATAAAAATTCTTATTTTTGTGGGATGGTTTTGTTCCAGGTCTTCAGAATGAAGGAAGGTTATTGCAAGCTTCATGGTGCTTTTAAAACAGGAAAATACCTTGTGTCATAAAGGATATTTGAACACACCAAGAATGTTTCAACATTGCTTGAGCACTGAGTAATCTGGAAGGAGCCAAATTAGTTGCAGTCTTATTCATACTGCTTAATGGGTGCTATCACTGGAGTGAACTATTACTCAAAACACATGCAGGAAATACTTGAGTAACTCTCAAAGACAGTCCAGAGACAATTAATATTTATGCAACCAAGAGACCAGGATCTGTGAGTGAACAAGAACAGTACAGCTATCCCTTAAAGACAACCTCACATTGGGCAATTCCTGCCAATGTCAAATGGACCTGCTGGGAAGTGGGGTCTACATCTATATTAGAAAGTTAGACAGTGCTATAGAAAGTTCTTGGAGAGGATAACATGTTTACACTACTAGCTTCTCCAAAGCAAGTGGCTACATACGAGATCTTTCCAACAGGCTTATTGAAAACTTCCTTAAGTCCATATATAGAAAAATTTTACTGTATTTAGTTTGGGTAGAATGTATATGTAATTTCCTAGTGGATATTTTTTTTTTCTTTGATTAGCAAAGTATCATCTTGTTGTGCAAGATAGATGGGAATGTAATTGTTATTCATAGTTTTGGAGCATTCCTGTGTTAAGATGTTGTGATCCTGTAAATACTTCAGGACAAAAATAGGTACATTTTGGATGTCATTCATTTCTACCTAAAGCAGACTGGAATTGTACTCTGTTGATGACGATTTTTCTCTGATAGTTACAAAAAGAATCTAGACATTATCTCAACTCCAGGGGTACATGTCCATCTACCTATCATCTATTTCCTAAGTGAAATCACTCTTATTTCCTGCATTTTAATCTAAACCTAAATAAATTTGCACCTTTGTTCAATGCAATTAACTGTAGACATGCAAAAATTACGTATTTTTAATTTTGTATTCTCTCTACATTAGAAAATAGAAAACAATAGAAACTTCTTAAGATCTTTCCACTGAACCCAGAAGACACCTAAGAGTGACAAGGTTCCTGATTTAGTTACTTCTTTGAGTATCTAAAATTTGTTAGCATGAATTCAAGTGATAAAAAGACTTAGTGGGGATTTCAGAAGAAGTTATTTGCAACCTAGTTGCTTAAATCCTTTAAAAATATACCCCACGTGTCTTTGGATGGGATTTATCTCTCCAGATGAAGACATATATTCTCTGGTTATGCTAGAACTAGTCATCCTTTTCTCCCTTTAGAGATACTTTCACAGTAAAATTCACATTATTGTGAAGTAAATGTCCAACAAAAACTAGATTAAATATGTTCTAAAAATGCATTTATTTCCTAAAAAATACAGAAGGAGTCAAGGGAACTAGCTTGGGTGTACATACCTACATTTAGTCAGATATATCCCAGCCTTATGTACAAGTTTTTTTCAATGACTTTTCAGGGACCAAAAAGCTTGATCAGAGCAATAGTTTCTTTAGCAAAAGTAGTCATGTGACAAAGAAGAACCGCAAATAACAAACTTTGCCAGTGTAATGCTACATATTTCACCCAGATTGTTCTTAAGAAGCTGTCCCATCAAATTGAATATTGCTTTTAATGTGGGTTTTAAACTGCCACAATTCACGACATTTGCCAAGGCCTATGACCAGCTAACACTGCCTTCATTTAATCCAGTAATTAAGATTTTTATTTTATGGTTCAGAATAATAAAATTTAAAAATGAAGTCTTACATGTTCTGATATCAATCTATCATAGCTACTAAAAAGGTATCATTAAGGAATAAATTCCCTTAACTTGATGCATAATCATTGTACTATTTGTATACAGTATAATTTTCAGCATTAGTTCATTATCCCTGGAAGGAAAATGAGCCTGGGTCTTTTTATAATATTGGTATTCACTGCATCAAGCACTTCTGCAATAATCTGACCATTCAAACAGTAGTTAATAGATTGATTAACTAATAAATAATTATTAATAATTATTTAAGATGATAGAATAAATCTCATTTAGGATAAAAAATTTGTTATAAACCAGAAAGGAATAAATTATAGCCAAATTCTTCACAAAAGATGGTTGTAATTTATCCTGGGTGGCAATTTAGAAAACTTTTTTTTCCAGATTAGTCTGTTTTTAATAAGGCAACTAATATTACATTACAGGTATCAACTCAGCAGTCTCTCCCAGATGTATGTTAAAATATACATATATTTCTGTTTGATTATAATTGATATCACCATCTATACAAGAAACAATTCGCTTCTGGAAGCGTCACCTACAGATGCAGACCTTATACTAGAAGGTACAATAACATTCGGCTTTTTGAAGCACAAAACCCCAGTTTCCTGATGCTCTGGATTTTATACAAGTTTACATTGTATTCAGTGCAAATGAAAGATTTAATGATTTTAAGTGCTTAAAATGTAGTAGTTCGTGTTTTCCTTCTGAAACAAAACTTTCTGTCTAAGCTATCTGATGCCTTAATGAATTTAGGACAGTCTGAAAGTAGGGATTTGTCCTGTTCTGGTACAGTAAAATAAAGACACCTGTCTGTTGTGCACATCTCCTTTTGATTGTGTTGGCTGCATTCACCACATCCATCCATCTAGGACCTGAGCAATTACCAACTGTTTCAGTTAGCTTGAATCAGCACAGAATACTGACATTTTTAAAAAGGACAGCATCAATGATAACATGAGGACGAAATATTTTTAGGTTATATAAGGAGAGAAAACAGAGGTTTTTCTGTCATCAGATAGTATCTAGATTACTTTAACTTGTTATTTAAGAGTTACAATACCATATTGATACAACGCAAGCCATTCATATAATTGCATTTTTACTTCTTGTAGGAATCTGAAGTGAAATATAAAATTTTGGACACTATATACAAACATGTCTCATACAAAAGCTGAGTGAAAGGATGTAGTGTCCAGCCTGAATGAAGAGAGAAATGGGATAGGTGAACTACTTAGGACAGCATGTTCTAATGGAGGGAGAAGGTACCTTTCTCATCCTTCAAAGTAGATTTGAATACAGAATCTAAAGGATCACCTGTCTTTTACTATGATTCTATAATCCAGCTCTCAGCTGTGTGAAACTAACTATGGGTTATATTATTTATGTGGATGTGACGAATATTCTGGCACTTCCTAGTGAACCTTTCTGCTAAAATATATTTGGAGGTCATTAGACTGGGAAAGGTGGACCAGAATGATACCTGGTACAGATAGGTTGTGCATTGGATG
>VYZW01063012.1:31861-46778 GCA_013401315.1 Balaeniceps rex
GGAAAATGAGCCTGGGTCTTTTTATAATATTGGTATTCACTGCATCAAGCACTTCTGCAATAATCTGACCATTCAAACAGTAGTTAATAGATTGATTAACTAATAAATAATTATTAATAATTATTTAAGATGATAGAATAAATCTCATTTAGGATAAAAAATTTGTTATAAACCAGAAAGGAATAAATTATAGCCAAATTCTTCACAAAAGATGGTTGTAATTTATCCTGGGTGGCAATTTAGAAAACTTTTTTTTCCAGATTAGTCTGTTTTTAATAAGGCAACTAATATTACATTACAGGTATCAACTCAGCAGTCTCTCCCAGATGTATGTTAAAATATACATATATTTCTGTTTGAGTATAATTGATATCACCATCTATACAAGAAACAATTCGCTTCTGGAAGCGTCACCTACAGATGCAGACCTTATACTAGAAGGTACAATAACATTCGGCTTTTTGAAGCACAAAACCCCAGTTTCCTGATGCTCTGGATTTTATACAAGTTTACATTGTATTCAGTGCAAATGAAAGATTTAATGATTTTAAGTGCTTAAAATGTAGTCGTTCGTGTTTTCCTTCTGAAACAAAACTTTCTGTCTAAGCTATCTGATGCCTTAATGAATTTAGGACAGTCTGAAAGTAGGGATTTGTCCTGTTCTGGTACAGTAAAATAAAGACACCTGTCTGTTGTGCACATCTCCTTTTGATTGTGTTGGCTGCATTCACCACATCCATCCATCTAGGACCTGAGCAATTACCAACTGTTTCAGTTAGCTTGAATCAGCACAGAATACTGACATTTTTAAAAAGGACAGCATCAATGATAACATGAGGACGAAATATTTTTAGGTTATATAAGGAGAGAAAACAGAGGTTTTTCTGTCATCAGATAGTATCTAGATTACTTTAACTTGTTATTTAAGAGTTACAATACCATATTGATACAATGCAAGCCATTCATATAATTGCATTTTTACTTCTTGTAGGAATCTGAAGTGAAATATAAAATTTTGGACACTATATACAAACATGTCTCATACAAAAGCTGAGTGAAAGGATGTAGTGTCCAGCCTGAATGAAGAGAGAAATGGGATAGGTGAACTACTTAGGACAGCATGTTCTAATGGAGGGAGAAGGTACCTTTCTCATCCTTCAAAGTAGATTTGAATACAGAATCTAAAGGATCACCTGTCTTTTACTATGATTCTATAATCCAGCTCTCAGCTGTGTGAAACTAACTATGGGTTATATTATTTATGTGGATGTGACGAATATTCTGGCACTTCCTAGTGAACCTTTCTGCTAAAATATATTTGGAGGTCATTAGACTGGGAAAGGTGGACCAGAATGATACCTGGTACAGATAGGTTGTGCATTGGATGNNNNTGGTTCAGAATAATAAAATTTAAAAATGAAGTCTTACATGTTCTGATATCAATCTATCATAGCTACTAAAAAGGTATCATTAAGGAATAAATTCCCTTAACTTGATGCATAATCATTGTACTATTTGTATACAGTATAATTTTCAGCATTAGTTCATTATCCCTGGAGGGAAAATGAGCCTGGGTCTTTTTATAATATTGGTATTCACTGCATCAAGCACTTCTGCAATAATCTGACCATTCAAACAGTAGTTAATAGATTGATTAACTAATAAATAATTATTAATAATTATTTAAGATGATAGAATAAATCTCATTTAGGATAAAAAATTTGTTATAAACCAGAAAGGAATAAATTATAGCCAAATTCTTCACAAAAGATGGTTGTAATTTATCCTGGGTGGCAATTTAGAAAACTTTTTTTTCCAGATTAGTCTGTTTTTAATAAGGCAACTAATATTACATTACAGGTATCAACTCAGCAGTCTCTCCCAGATGTATGTTAAAATATACATATATTTCTGTTTGAGTATAATTGATATCACCATCTATACAAGAAACAATTCGCTTCTGGAAGCGTCACCTACAGATGCAGACCTTATACTAGAAGGTACAATAACATTCGGCTTTTTGAAGCACAAAACCCCAGTTTCCTGATGCTCTGGATTTTATACAAGTTTACATTGTATTCAGTGCAAATGAAAGATTTAATGATTTTAAGTGCTTAAAATGTAGTAGTTCGTGTTTTCCTTCTGAAACAAAACTTTCTGTCTAAGCTATCTGATGCCTTAATGAATTTAGGACAGTCTGAAAGTAGGGATTTGTCCTGTTCTGGTACAGTAAAATAAAGACACCTGTCTGTTGTGCACATCTCCTTTTGATTGTGTTGGCTGCATTCACCACATCCATCCATCTAGGACCTGAACAATTACCAACTGTTTCAGTTAGCTTGAATCAGCACAGAATACTGACATTTTTAAAAAGGACAGCATCAATGATAACATGAGGACGAAATATTTTTAGGTTATATAAGGAGAGAAAACAGAGGTTTTTCTGTCATCAGATAGTATCTAGATTACTTTAACTTGTTATTTAAGAGTTACAATACCATATTGATACAATGCAAGCCATTCATATAATTGCATTTTTACTTCTTGTAGGAATCTGAAGTGAAATATAAAATTTTGGACACTATATACAAACATGTCTCATACAAAAGCTGAGTGAAAGGATGTAGTGTCCAGCCTGAATGAAGAGAGAAATGGGATAGGTGAACTACTTAGGACAGCATGTTCTAATGGAGGGAGAAGGTACCTTTCTCATCCTTCAAAGTAGATTTGAATACAGAATCTAAAGGATCACCTGTCTTTTACTATGATTCTATAATCCAGCTCTCAGCTGTGTGAAACTAACTATGGGTTATATTATTTATGTGGATGTGACGAATATTCTGGCACTTCCTAGTGAACCTTTCTGCTAAAATATATTTGGAGGTCATTAGACTGGGAAAGGTGGACCAGAATGATACCTGGTACAGATAGGTTGTGCATTGGATGGAGTTCCTTCTGGGTGATCAGCCTTCTTGAGCTCATAGCTCTGGGAACCACAAGTTGTCACAGATAGAAGTGCTTTCCTTTAGTTTTTGTTTTCTCTCTGAGTGCAAAACATTCTATTAACCCTGCAGTGGTCTGTGGTCCTATTAGACCTGCAATTCATCAAAGGATAAATAGCTCTTATACCTGGCACTTGGACTGTAATTGTAATTCCATCACTGCACTGAGAAAACTTGGGTGCAGACCAATGACATTTACTGTGCTAAGTTCAGCTATTGGAGAAGACAGTTTCTGAGCAGCTTATTATGAGACAATAAGAAAGCATGGTGCATGGAGAATATGTGCAAGTTGTGGAGGACCCGTACCTCTGGCAGGGGCAGAGTGAAGTATTTGTGCAAAAACATGCCATCAAACACTTGTGGAATGCAGCAACTATTTGGAGACCATAAGAGGGATGCCAGATTTGAAAGAAAGCAGGAGGATTCACTTGAAATAATTCAGAGAAGTAGAGAATTAAAAAAACCAAAACCCACAACTAGTTGAAATGTATTTCAAAATGTCTGAAGTTTATCCTGACACTAGATTTTATATTTATTTGTCATGCTGTTTGCATTTACTTGTCTGCTCTTATAAATATTTTCACTGTATGCATATTCTTATTTAAAAAAAGAATTGAAAGAAAGCATTGTCATCTCAGGAAGAAAATAGGTGACAAACATGTCACATGTTCGTTTAAGACTGAGATGTATACAGGAAGTATACAGTTAAGTGATGACTTCATGATTTTGCAACATCTGCTTTTGTCCACTTTCTTCACCCAGCCAGTTAATCAAACCAAGGCATACCTCTGTAAACTTTGTAAGCTACTGAGTGCTCTGGGATGGTCCTGAGGCCAACATTTAAGGAGTTTAAGGTGATCTGATATATTTTAAAATAAGGTCAGAACAATACGTTTCCTGTAACTTCCTACTTCTCTTTATAAGATTTACAGGTGGTGGGGTTTTTGCATCAAATTAGGTAACGCTAAATTAAGGAGTTCAGAATAGAACTTCTCCAAAGTAAATCCTAAAACATACATTATATAGATTGCAGGCCCAAAACATCACCACTTTCACTCTACAGACCCACTCTTGTTGTGCCTCTCTACAGGATAATATAGATAGAGCTTCAGCTACTGTTTATAATGCTCTGACATCCATAGCAGCCCCTTTGCCCTCTATTTCTTGTTCAGAGGGGATCTGTAAAGTTGTGGTTTAGCCCCAGTCAGCAACTGAGCACCACACAGCCGCTCGCTCACCCTCCCCCTTCCCGGTGGGATGGGGGAGAGAATTGGAAGGGCAAAAGAAAACTCACGGGTTGAGATAAAAACAGTTTAATAATTAAAATAAAATAATAATAATAATNCCTTCCGGTTTCTTGTGAACTTGGCAGAGCATGGGAAGCTGAAAAAGAAAGTCCTTGACTAGCCTAAGCACTACTTAGCAACAACTGAAACATCAGTGTGTTATCAGCATTCTTCTTACACTAAATCCAAAACACAGCACTATGCCAGCTACTAGGAAGAAAATTAACTCTAACCCAGCTGAAACCAGGACAAAAGTGAACTTTGAGAAGTTTCTGAAAGCACATCATTCCAGGCAGAGATTATAGAGCTGGGTTGAATCCTAAACTAAGGACTTTATCATTTACTTTATGTTCCTATTAAACTATTTTTCTTTCAGACACACCTTGAAGAAAAAAACCTTGCTGTATACAATATATTATTTCTATTGAGTAATACCACCAACTTACACATCAACTAAACAAAATCTTCACTTATATTTAAGAAAGAATTTACTTTGATATATTAGTTGTAAAAGCCACTCTCTTTAAATCTAGTTACCTAAACTGAATTATCTTTTAAAACGATAATAGGAAAAAAAGTCTTCTATGAGCATAGTACACATGACTATTAAGTCACTACTGATCAGTGACCTGATTCATGTTTACCACGTGTATCTTGCATCTCCTTCTTTTGTGAACTTCACTCATTTTACTAAAGATTCTTGCTGGTCTTCTTAAAAGTACATAGGGCAGAGGGTGCATCTCTTCATGATGTCTGGTTGACAATATCCAGGATGAAGACCAAATGAACAAGTATCTCAGGACAAATTCCAAGACAAATGAAAGGCATCTGAGAATGACCTGGGTTCATCAGGTCTAAGCAAATGAGAAAAAGAAGATAAAAGGTACTTCCAAATAGCAAATACACATTTCCAGTCGATTATTCCTATCCATATACAAATAACCTGGTTCATTCTAGGGATGGGAATTTTTCAAAAATGAAAAAATCTGAAGAGGAGCATTGCCTGATCCTTACCAAACATTTGTTTAATTATTATGAAATATTTGCTATCCGCCAGTCATAGTTGCTGTTTTCCTCCTTTTCTGGAGAATGATAGCATTCATTTTGTAACAGCAGTGGAGTTCCTGTTGTCTGCTTTGCTACATCTCATCAATGACAGAAATATTGAGTGCGTTCCTTTTTTTTTCTTGTAAGAATTCTACAATGCTTGTCTAGAACAATATGATATAATGCTCCATTTCTAAATAATTAAGTTAGCCATGCCCAGTCCTACATCCATCAAAGTGAATTTCTCTTAAACAAGTACCTTTTCCTAATGTCCATAACCAGCTCAGGTAAATTCTACAGTGTAGGGCCAATTCCTAACTTAAATATTCTTGTATCACTCCAGTTGATATAATTGAGAGTGGCACACACATGTCATTTGTCATAGCAGAAATTTCCTTATTTTTTAAATCTGCAGTTGGGAGAGCAAAAATTTTAATGTGTAATGAAATGTTCAGACAAGAACATTTAGTAGAAAAGATTTGCGTTTTCCTTAAAAAAAAAGGGCTGTCACTTTTATTGCCATGGAATGATTATTTAACTTGATTCCCTGATAGTTGATTCTTCCTCACTCTTTTAGAGGCTAACTTCATACATCACGATTTATATAAAGGTTGCATTTTTGTAGCACAAGTACTAAATGATGCTTTTCAAATTACAGTAATAGATTGTATCCACCAATGTGTTTTATTTCTTGTTAACAAAATGGAAATGAGAATAAAAAGAATTGTATGACTGATTTCTTTGCTTTCCAAAACTCATTATACCAACTAATGTACATATGAAAATATCCCATTTAAGTTATTCTGAGATTTTTTTTGTTGTACATCTAAACCAGATTCAATGTTTTGGATATCAATAGATGCAAAGTATCAGCCGTAAATCACAATTTATCTTCAGATAAAAGGTGTGAAAGCAATTATTAGGCAGAGAACAGATTTACAGACTTACTCATTATGCAAAGTGCATACTCTTCTTCCATAGGTTAACATTTGCTGTGTAAGGGAAGACCAGTGGCTTTAATTTAAAACCATATTTTGCTCAAACTCTAATGAAGACAACCTTTCTGCTTTTGTTCCTTTCAATGTTTTCCATACCTATACAATGTTTTTTCATAGTCAGTTACTGAAAAAGAATAAAAAAGCTTTAAGATACAGAAACTGACACTAGTGGGCACTCTTAATCTATGGTATTTCTGAAAACAATTACTCTGCAAAAAATAGATGTAAAAAGTTCTCCTAGTGCCAAGAGAGAAATTAATATCACAGCAAAAAATTACTGTGGGCAAATACTGAAGAGCAATATGTTTTTAAGTATTAAAACCCAGGAATCTGAGCAAGTGAGATGGTAGTTTGTCTATCATTTTCTTCATAATGGTTCATTATACAAATATCAATGTGCATATTTTTCACTCCTGTTTTAGATGCTATTTGTATACCAGTATTAGAGGAACACTAAAATGTTGAAAAGAGGGAGCAACTGGATAACTTTTGAGACACTGAGTGAATGAGAGAAAAGATGTTATAACCAGTTATGCCATAAATTTTTCTTCCCCTTGCTGACTTACTTACCTGGAGTAGGATAAGGGATAATTCTGTGGCCTTGTGGAACACAAGATTGATATTTGAGCCTGACAGTGATGCCCTCTCCATCTCTAATTGTTTTTAAAACTTTAACAAGTGTCCATCAGTCAGTTCTCCTCTGTAATTGTAGTATTGCTGTTTGTCATTTTCAGGATGCTCATGTGTTTCAGGAAGACTCTTCTCAATGTAATAAGCATAATAAATAGGATCATATTTACCTTACGTACACCATTCTGGAAGCCCAAGAAGTGCACGGCTGTAATGTTAAGCAGTAATGCAGATATTTGTAGTTATTTATTGCATTCATCTATTATAGATGGAAGGTTGGAAAGGCTAAGACACAAAGGTAAATGTGAGGAATAAATGGGATGTGGCTGACATTAGCATATAGTCAGAAGAGGAGTTCTAATAGTATAAAGAGAAAAAAATTTCTCTATTCCTTCTCATAAAGGGTAGCTGATTGAATCTTTATATAATGTTAGGTAGAAATTTAGTATAAACTGAGTTCTTCATATTTCATGAATACTTTTGATAATAACTGTCTTGATGAGCTCCACCTTTTATGCTGAGCTCCCTGTTGGCTGGAGACTGACAAATTGTCCTGGAAAAAAGTAGTCAAATCCTAACTCAATAGTCTGCTGTCAACAGGATGAGTTTATGCCAGGGTATATGGCATCTGAAAGAAGCGCTAGTAATGACAGACCAGTCAAAGCCCATTGAAAATATCCATCTACAAAACAGCAAACTCCAAATAAGAACAATGAATTACACGTGCAAAAGAGAAATTAAGGAAAGAAGCAGGCCCCCAGGCCACACTGATGGGAAAGGAGATTTGAAAGATGGTCTCTTTTTGTAAGGAAGAGAGCAGATGGTGGGACCCAGAATGGACTTACATGAGTTGGGCTGAGCTGACAGAGTGAATCTCTGCTCTGAAAAAGGGATATCTTGCTCTTCCCCAAGGCTCCTACTCAGGTCTCCTCTGTCCTTCTCCTTGCCTGACTACACACTACATCATTTCAGTTTACTAGTTGGGCAGAAAGCTAGTCCAACAATTGAAACAGAAAATAATTTTCTGACAGGCTAGTGAACTGAATCAACTTGCTATGTGGTCAAGCAAATGCCGGCTCCAGCAAAAAAGGAGGGGAACAAGATACCCATGAATGCAGAAGAGTAAGAAGAAACAGAGGCATGGAACTTCTACCTTTGCAGTAGCAGAGAACATTAGCTTGACTCAAACATCTTGATAAAAGCAATCTTAGGAAAGCAAGGGGAAGTAACGTAAAAAGACTCCACTTCCCATTTTAATGTCATACAAAAATCTTGAATATTCACAGTTTAAAAGTTAAGAAATGTGGCTACAGAATTTCCTCGTTATATTTGTGTTTCCTGCTTTCATAGGATGTTAAGTTTCCTTAAGGACTTCAACCAGTAGCTAGAGCTTGCCATGCTTGGAACAGTCTGGGAAAACAAACAAATTAGTTAAGTTGTTTGTTATCAGGTATACATAACAAAACTGAACTGTCCTGCTGATAAACCCATCCCTTTGGTGTTCTAATCAAAGAGAAGGCTTATATCACATAATAAAGAACAGTAAGATCAGAGATAAAAAAAATGTTGTTTTTCTTCTGTTTACTACACTTCATAAAATTATTAAGGCATTTGTTATATGAAATGACAGTCTTTGAAAAGTCCTCTCAAAGTAAATCACTATTGGGCAAGTCTTGTGACCACTCCAGTTAGAAGCATAACTTTTGAAATTCATAACAAATAATTACGATATGCCTGTATTGAGTAAGAAAGTTGCCGAAGACAGAGTAACTCCATTAACATTTCTATGGCAGTAGACCTTGCTGTAACTACCTACATCACACCATAAAGTAGTGATAATGGTGGAAACATGGTCTGTGGACTCAAAAAGTGATACATATCCACCAAAATAGAAATCCCAACAGATATTGAAGTGTTGTGTCATGGTCTTGCTTCATTACTATGCTGCACAAGTTTCTGACACTGTTGGAAAGGCTGCCTCAGACACTGCTTGTAGATTTGGGAGAAGAATCTAATTTCTATCCCTGAAGTACACTGAAATTCAGCTTTTATCTGCTATCTTGCTTAGACTTTACTTAAGCCTATGAGATTGTATCTTCCTTTAACAAATTATTTTACTTATTCTGAACAACTCTTAGAGTAAGTCTCAGATTTGTTTCTTTCACTGGGTTCCCCAGTACAAGAGAGATATGAAGCTACTGGACAGAGTCCAGGGAAGGGTTATTGAGATGATGAGATGACTGGAGCATCTCACATATGAAGAAAGGCTGAGAGAGCTGGGACTCTTTAGCCTGGAGAAGAGAAATCTCAGGGGGATCTTATCAATGGGTGTAACTATCTGATGTGGGCGAGTAAAGAAGATGGAGCCAGATTCTTCCCAGTGGTGCCTAGTGACATGACAAGAAGAAATGGGCACAAACAGAAATACAGGAAATTCAGTTAAAAAACCCAAACCAGCTTTTTTACTGTGAGACTGGTCAAACACTGGAAGAAGTTGCCCAGAAAACTTGTGGAATATCCATTCTTGGAGAGATTCAAAACCCGACTGGTCACAAAGCCCAGAGCAACCTGCTGCAGCTGACCCTGCTTTGAGCAGGGCGGTTGGTCTACACGATCTTCAGAGGTCCCTTCCAACATCATCCATCCTGTGAGTCTATGAATCTGTAAGTGTAGTTTGAAAGTGCAGATGAAAAAGGTGAAAAATAAAAATTTTGTTTTGTCTGTCCCATGCTTTACTCTAAGAGTAAAATCATATCTACCTACCTACACTTGTCCATGTACTCTATTCACCATTTGTGCAAGACTCAGGAACAGACAGGTTGACCTCTCTTTCTTTTGATGTCTAAACTTCATGTTTATTTTGGAACTACATCTCTTTCCAAAATTACACAAGGAAACAGAAAATCAAAGTCACCTACTCCGCCCGATAAAGTACTGTATCAATATAACAGTGGCAGGGAAGGCAGAAAGAGGATCTGAAAATGTTAAAATTTTCTTTCATGTAACACTGACGTACATTAAGTGAAAATTATAAGGCATCGCTAAATTAAAAGGCAGTGGTCACAGCATTAGATTGTATTTCACCAACAGAACAGAGTTTTAGAATACAAAGAATATTGCATTATTATCAAAGATACAGATACAAAATACACAGCTTTTTAGGGGATTTAATGTAGTTAAACTTGTGCAAAAGCTGTTGTAAAAGAGAACAATTTCATATATTTAAAATGGCTGAAGCAGAAAGAACTTTAATTTACTATCTGCTGAGGGACTAAAACCAAAACATTACCACAGCAGGTCTTTGCTGCATATTGACCTCAAGGGAAAAGTAGTTGGTTGCATCAATAACAAGAATGAAAAAGTGTAGAAAGGTGTTTGGAAAGTTCACCACTTTCTGGTGGTTTAGATTTCACTGTCTCCCTCTAACTCTGCATATGGGTCTATGATTGCTTAGTGGGAGACCATGTACAGGTAATCATAAATAACAGTTCAGAGTAAAATTCACTATTCTGCAAAGGCTAAGCAGAAAAGTGATTCATGGGGCTTAGGCAACAGCTAGGGCTACAGCTGACTTTTTGCAACAGACTAAATTCTATACCTTAGCTGAAACCTGCACCCTCTGAAACACCGTAAGACTCTTGGCCAAACCCTGGTGTGATTTACAACTTACAGTTCCCATGGTCAGTTTTAGATAGCAACAGGGGAAGGCAAGGGGGGGAAAAAAAAACCCCAAAAAATTATTTGACTAGTTCTCAAATGTACTTATATGGAATTTACTTTCATGAAATTCAATGTTTTATTTCATATTACAGTTTGCAGCTATTAAATATGAGGCAGTTGCTGCGTGAGTTGTTCCAGTACACACAGCTGCATTAACAGCTAACTACAAATACATTTTACACTAGTGGGTACTTTCAAGAACCAAATGTCTCTTCAGGAAGTTTTACCAGCAACTTTTTTTCATGTATTTATGCAGTTCCAGCTAATTCTGTATGTTACTTTCCGCACATATGCTCTTTTTTTTCTGTCTCTGCTGCTTGAAAACTAATTTCCACTCATCTGTGGGGCAAGATTAACAAAGACACTACCATCTGTTCCTTGACAGGATTTGCTATCATATAGCTGTTGACATGTAAAGGGTATTTTATATTTTGATTGGACATTAATTGTGCTTTCTTTGGATTAAGTATTTTAAACTGAACTATGAAAATAGCCTTAAATATATAGGTCATAGCAATTATTGTGTTATTTACATTACTGAAGAAGTACGCAGCAGATGGCCTTCAGTGCCCTGGCCAGAAGAACCTATCTCCTGCAGATTTATTTGGTGCTTGGAGATACTACCAACTAACTTCTCAAACCCATTTGAATGCCATTGTAGCTCTCGTTTGTTGCCAGCAAAAATATTCCAGGCTTGTTTGTTTCAACACCAATAGTTCTCAAGGCCTTCCTGGTACCTGGCTATATAAAACGTTCATACTTGGGCCTTATCAGAGGCCATGCCCCTGCAGTTAAGTGAAATGGCACCAGGGACCCTTAACTAGACAAAGGGTCACTGTCTGACCACATCTACGCTTCTTAGTACTTGGCCAAAGTCTCCTTTTGGACACGGGTGGGACCACTGTGTCATTAGGCATAATTGTTATATTGTGTAGGTTTTTTTTCATTTCTAAGTGCCTGAGAAATACAAAGACTGTATTGCAGACCTCCACTGTGATTTCTCTGTTTCATGAAACCTAGGTTGTATGCAGCGTGTGAGTACATGATGGTTGAGAGCGCAAAGCCTGCTAGGACAGCTTTGGAATACCATGCGAGGTGGAGAACACCACATTGGGTGCAGTTTTGTCCATCCTGCCTACTGAGCATAGCTTCTGGTGCAAGCCCGTACCCTGAACTGCGCCCAGGATTGTTCACAAGAGTGTTCACGGGCCCAAAACAGGTTAACACTTAACCGGTCTGGACAATCAGTGGTCCAGCACTGAAGGACACTCACTGGTCCTGTTTCATGCAGCAGTAAAAACATAACCAGGGAAGTCATGCAAAATACTCGGGAAGATATGAAGATATAGATAAGCACTACCCCAACCTTTCATGACACAAATTCTTTTTTTCTTTTCCTATCCCTGAGTTAAACTGGCCCTTAAACGTACTTATTCTATTCCACCCTGATCTAGCAAAATTTTTATGCATGTGAGCCACTCCAAGCTCACTATTTTCAAGGGGCCTGTTTGTATAAGTAAAGTCTATGCATGCTCAGAAGCTCTGGGACCATTGCTTTATGTAAGACCATTCACATGCTCAGTTTTGTGTTTGCTGTACTCCAACTTTATATACTTAAATAAAGAATCACATGAGAGCAATACTATATATGAGGTATATAAAAGTATACAACCTCCAATTAACTTCCATTTCCAAATGCTTGCAGTTAGCTTTTTTAGTCTTATAATACAGGAATACATACTAAAATATTATTGCTGCCATTTATGACATGAACATACTCAAATGCATAGCACAAGGTCCACATGTGCCCACACATAAGGGCACAATGAGCCAATCAATGCTATGTCAAGTCCATTTTTTTCCATAGAGATGTGGAATAATAACCTTTTCCTATGTAAAGTTTCCCTTTCTTACATTAACTACCTGTAAAGCCAGCTTAGTCCTTGGAAGAACTTTATTCATTTGCAATCTCTTTTTCAGTTGTATTGGGAACTGATGATACAACTACTTTTTGAAACATTTCACTGTCTCTAGGACATCACTTCTAACTCATAATTTTAAAATACATGCATTTCCAGCTGCTCTATAATAAAAAAACACGTAATTTGAAAACCACAAGAATTTTTTTACATACTTCTGAAAAATTCTCTTCAGACAAAATGAGTATGCACACAATAGGTGAACTGTTTAGTGTGAAATCTACTTCCATGAGCAATCTAAATATTTATATGAACGATGTATATTTTTAATTCTTAGTTTTAAGATCTTGGTTACATAGAGGTTTGAGATATTTAGTTCTGAGGGAGTGAATAGTTCTACTGAAAATCTATTCAGGATCCAAATGTTGCAATCTATTGTTTGCCCTCCCAGTGCACCCAAATGTTTCCATCTAGCTAGTGAAGTGTGTGTTCACAGAATAGGAAACATAATTTAAAAAAAAAAAACAAACAGGATTGTATATAAATAAAAAATTGTCATGGAAGCTGGACATAAGGATATAGAGAAACCCTTTTTTTCTCCCATTAATTAAACAGGTAATTTAAAATATTAGCAACACTGTAGATATATGGACTTCTTCAAACAGAATTATATCAGTGTCCTGTGACAGATCCTATTTATCATTATTGGAACTCTACCTTTAGTAAACTGTCTCCAAAAATACTATGCTTTAGCAACATGAAGACTAATGTTTTAACTGTAAAGGAATCACTGAATTCTTTTATCTTGACTGTAGGCTACTCTTATGGCATCACCTTTCCCTCTATCACCTTTAATTTATTACATTTATTTCTGTGAGTCCATCAAAGAGGAGCCACACAGACCAGAAACGCCTTTCCATCGCATTCAAAGCACCAGAGAACAGAAGAAACAAAGAGCTGGATAGTAAAGGCATTTATATAATTTGGTGAATATTAAAGATGACTGGTTTTCAGATATGTACTGAAAATAATAAATGATTAGGTGTGTCTTACTGATACATATGTATGTATTCATATACGCTGTCCCACTTTACTACTAAACTTATAAATTATACAAACAGAAATTAGGAACAAGTTGTGATCTCCTGAAAATGCATTCTCCAGATTGAACGACAATGAATCTTTGACGAAATCTTTGAACACTGCAAAGATTCAGAATCTTTGATTCCTACATCATAGATAGAAATGTGGCTTAAGAAATAAGTTCAGAAATTGGAAAGCTGATGATTTTAAGGGATTAAGGAGATTTTTCCCCTTATGTGAGGATATAAGTGATGAAAATATATATCTAAAAATCAATTATGCAGATGAAAGGAATGACTGCCTAATGTCACAGCTGAGTATACAGTGGCTATGCAAGTGATGAGCGGAGATGATGGACTATTAAAGAAAACATGTTGCCCTCAAAACACCCGCTTTACCTGCTTTATTGACTTACATTCTGCCACTATATTATTGATTCTTTAGTGTAGACACTGGTTTGATTAACCTCTATTTTCATTATTTGTTCACTACATTAAAACACCCAGATCAACTACAGGTCTGTAATGCATAAAGTTAGTTGTTAATTCACAGAGAATACCTACCAAAAAAAGCACATTACAAATATCAAGACAGAAAACAAATGCACAAATAGCTAGCTTATACTGAACTACTATTATTATTACTATTAGTATTATTATTACTACTACTAAATATTGGTGCACAAGCAACGTCTTGAGCAATGCAAATGCATCACAGAACCCTGTTTGAACAAAACACACATGGGATGTTTTATGCCACCCCTCTGTGGCTCATGCCAAGTGAAAGAGTTGTTCATGCAGTCCCTTCCCCAAGGGAAACCACTATGAAAATTCATGTTACTCAGCAATTTTATGGTCTCACTCAAGAAATTAAAAGTCACTGAGAACCTGCCCTCTAAAAAACATATACCAACCACACATAAAACTATGGCTTATACTTCTCTTGGAGGACAACAACTACCAATTTTCTCAACTATTAAAATAAATTTAAGACAATAAGCCCAGCCAAGTTACAACACAGCTACTGATAAACAGAATATTGGCATGATCATACTGGGGTGACCATTCAAAATCCCTCCTCCCAGGTTCTGTCATCTGCCCTCATCACAACTAGCAATCAGATCACAAATTGCTGAGCAAAAGCCTGATGTTGATCCTCTTACAGGGAAGGAGGCTGTACTGGGTTTGAGTGGCGAGATTTTGGTAGCAGGGGGGCTACAGGGGTGGCTTCTG
>VYZW01063013.1:2131-13950 GCA_013401315.1 Balaeniceps rex
CCACCTGCTGAAATGATTTTCTTTGCTTTCCCATAAGTGTTGTCCTAAAATTAACAGCATTTTAACAGATGCATTGGCATTGGATTAGCTCCTCTAAGCATTTCCTTCCAAGCAGCATCTCCTCCCATCTTCCGATAACCTTATTACTTATTTTGAGTGTGTGATTTTTGCAAACTTCTGAGCCAAGTCATGGTTATAACAACAGAGAAACAACTTTACAGATGGATGTTATTACAATAACGGCTGCAGCACAAGTTCTCTCTTTTCATTATGAATGTGACCTAATTTGGGGGGAAAATACTTGTTTTACCTTCAGAGAAGATAGAAACATCAGCAATTCTTGCACCATTACTGTTGTCTGGTGGCTATGGCATTAAGTGGTTACAACAGAGCATCAGCCAAATTTTATTCTAATTTTCAGGCAGGATATTTCTCTGTTGCCTATGTATTAGAAAATGGTAATGAATTTTGAGTCTTTAACTCACACTTACAAATCTTCTTACCCTATCTACCTATCCTTTCCATATGCTACTGTTTACAAAGATCATCCATTCAGTGAACCTTTGAAAATCTTTTATAAGCACACCAGTAAAAAGATGCATATCACCCATTCCCTGACAAAGAATCAAATGTATACCAAAGGTATGCAAGTTTAACAAACCACTCATCCTTATTAAGCAGTCCTTCCTGATGTCCCATGCTGCATACTAGTGGAACAGATTCAATCACTAAATCCTGACTCATTCTTTCCCTGTTACCACTGGTGGGTAGAGAGAACAGAGTCTTTTTGATAGTGCAAAGGTTTTCAATCTGAAATACTAAGTTAGCAGAGATCCAACAGCTGCAAGCTGAAAAATTAGATAAGCTCAGTTTCTATAACAGTTAAAAATCACAGTAAAAAATTTCCTAGGGGCATGACGGTGACTGAAATCCCCAGAGTTGTTATCTTCTTGTGGATATACTTGGACTACACAGGAAGTTATTGGCCTGGTGAAAAAATTCATCTGTGAAATTATATAGCCTCTGCATTGCAGGAAGTTGTCAACATTATCAAATTGCTCACTCTGACATGAATAATAAATCTACGATTCCACAAAAACAGTTCAGCTAAGTCAATTATATTTTTTTGAGTTTTATGAGGAACAGATTTTCTCTTACTTTGTGCTGAGGTGTAGAATACTCCATTTAAAGTTCTGCTATAACGAAAACAAGAGTTTTCATTAACGTGTTGAAAGTTGTATTGTAAGCAAGGAAATCAGCCAACAGACAGATTGCACAATCTATTTCCTCTGAACGCAGGGAACATTATCTCTGTTATTGCCATCGTTTTGGGATAAGGACTCTACATAAGCAGCATGGTGTGTTGGGGGTGGGGCGACCCACAACTCTTCCCTTAATGGGGTTTCAATCTTCCCCATGACAAAGGAATCTGTGGGAATCCAGCATTGCACCCATTTAAAGCAAAATTCATACTGAGTCTCGGGAGCTGTACTGAACAGGATAATTTTATTGTAGTCAATTATTCACATAAGAAACACTTCTATAAAGTTTGTCAAGAAAGGAAACAGATTGCAAACATGAAAATTAAATCTGCCAAATTTCTTGCAGGGCAGAGAGAGAGAGAGATGATTCTATGGTTCTACTACTTTCTTTTTTGAAAATGTGAAGTTAACTACATGAATTTGTAAAATATTTGTGGTAAGAATTATTCTGCATTTGAATGTTCCACCAATTGGGAGAAATAGTGAGAAGAAGTTAGGCAGTGGGGATGATTTACTTTGCGTATCTACTAGCAACCTTATTAAAAAAAAAATCCCTCTTCAGGGCCTGATTTTGTGTACATATACCCTCTGAAAACACAGGATTTACATACCATTACACCAGTAAGAAGGTTTTCTGAGATTAAAGGAAGACGAGCAGCTTTCAAGTTTCTCCTGAAAACAGAAATTAGGTCTAAAAAGCATATTGATATTTCCATGAATCATGAATCTTCACCCATAGGTATTACAATAAATAACACAAGTAAGGCAGTAAGGAGGTGGTGGTCACACAGTAGTATCACTTTTACGGTTGGGGGTGGGAGGGCTTAAGAAAGCATCTTTACCTATACTGTCTTCTGTGCACTTTAATTCAAGCACTACCTAAACTGAAATTGTATGGTGTTTTTTAAAATTATTATTTCTACATCCTTTATTTACTTCCTGGCAATTTATTGCCAGCTTCTGACTCTCTTCCAAACTCCAACTCCAAATTATTTCAGAATGTGGCAATCTCATTTAGAAAGCGATGTTTCATTTCAACAGCTCCACATGTGTGCAAGTTCACATAAGCTTAGTGGATCCAGCTTCAAATTAATTTTTCAAAGTGAATACAAAAGGAGCACGTATGGTTCATATGGAAAGTGGCTGAAAGGTTTTAGGGCATTAACTTCTCAAAAATTTGCTAAGAGAAGTAACATTTTCTAGAGTGTGTTGCAACTTTCTCAGAGTTGCATGACATATCCCCTTATCCCTCCTATTAATCATGACTAACATCCAGTACTATTTTTACAGAGTTATTTTGAAATACAGGTGCTCCTGAACCATGTTCTCCTCTCAATCATAAATTCTCTCTAAAGTCTTATGAATTTGGGATTTTGTTCAGAAAAAAAGCAAATTAGCTTTCACAGCAGTTTAGTTGTATCAGACCCTTAGTGTACTAATTACAATATCTGTATTACATACAAAAAAGAAACAGAACTAAACCTGACATTACAAGAAAAAAGTGGATAGCATGCTTTTGTCTGTGCTACATCCTGCATATAAAGAAGTCTTCTGGTATAAGGCTGTTTACTTCTACAGAGAGCATATTACCACTAACTAATATCCAAGAGCAGCTCCCTGGGCTGGAATTGCCTACATTATTTGTGCTAGATATAATGAAATTTTTTTTGGTACATTAACAATCACTTGGTTTTAACTCCAAACAGGCACTGACTTACTAATCTCGATGAATAGTTTTTATTTATGTTAAATATATAGTTTTAGCTAAACTGGACCTCCTTTCTAACCTCAGAGGGGTAATCTGGAGTGTCATTAAGGCACTAAGTGATACTACTAAATATTTAGCCCATCTAAAAGAATCACATTCATAACCAAAAAGAGAGATACATATATTTAAAAAATGGTTGGTATCAGAAGTTGTCTCTGGAAATAATTGGATAAAGTATTTTACTATTCTTTAAGGCAAATTGTCCTCCTGTGTGTTAAAACCACAAACAAAAAAACCCACAAATATTTTGACTAGAAACATAGTTGGCCAAAAACCTCAGGAAAATATGGGAGGAGTGGGGGCAGGGAGAAGTATGACAGTAACTTTTTTGGTTTGATGTTCTTTCCATAACCTATGATATAGCAATTTACTTGCCCATCTGTAAACAAATAGTGAAGGACAGGTGAGACAAAGAAGCTGAACAACTTGATTTTATATAAAGAGTCTGGTTAGTCTTTGAATTAGTTGCCTATCTTATCTGCTAATTCCACTCCTTAATCAAAAAGCTGTCTCAAAAGTAGTCATTAATACACCTGCATGCCATATGTCATCAGTTTATGAGTTGGGGAACAAAACAGTAAACCTAGTCTGAAAATTTCTGTCATATCACCAATGTTAACTAAGTGTATAAATCAGAAGAGATCTTGTAATGTTCAGGAATATGAGAGAAAAAAAGTCATATAGAATGGTGCAAATAACTGATCTTCAGTAGTCACACGAGAAGAAACTATATTCTGTTCAAAGCATTTTTTTTATTGTTCTTTTTTAAGAAGAATAGAGAATTTTGAAAGAAGGAGTTATTCTGAGTTTCGACATACATCATAATGTTGATCTGAAAAATACCTTAATTAGGCTCTTCTTTTTTAGTACTTGTGGTGAGGAACTTGGTGGAACTAATCTTTATTCCCCAAACAAACTGTTGCACTTTCAACAAAAAGAGGCACCAAATTCTACTACTACCTTTTTTTTTGTTACTTAAAAAAGAACAACAACAACTAGTAATATCTGTGTTCATCACAGTTTCAAGTTAGATTCAGGAACTGTGAGATGGCCTCTTTGGATCCTCTGCATTATTTATTTTGAAGCCAAGAACAAATCACTCATCTAGCCAAGAGCAGATAATAGAGAGCAACAATGTGTTACTAGATATCCGTCATGCTTTAGCACTGCTTTTAGTACCTTAGACACTGACACTTGTTGGCCCATCTTCAATATTTTAATCTCAGCATGAACATACTGGAAAATGAAAGAAACCAAAATGGGCTCTTTTATTATTATATTGTCACTAAGAACTTTTGATTAACAGCTGGTCATCTTTAGGTGAGGGGCTGCTCTGACACAGTCCTGTGAAGCCAGCTGCAGGTTTCTCTTTCAGGAGTACAACCAGCTGGTGTTATCACACCACCTTCTATATAATTTTTTTGTTCTGAAGAACTAAGATAACAACCCCCACAATTTTAACACAGAAGTCACTATTGATAAAAAAAATAGTTTCTTTTTTCAAATGTATCGTACAACTCCAGGTAATCCTTGAAACTCTAAGCATGTTCACTTTTCTCAAGTAAGGCATTTCTCTACCTCAACATCTAGTTCAAGAATAGGAAACAGAGCCAAGCATTTCTGCCCCCATGCTGTTCTTTAAAAAGGCTGAAGCAAGTACAGAGAGGTATTTGTAAGAAATAACTGTCATCAATAGGGAAAATGAGAGGCTCTTCCCAGGACTAATTCAGACTAGCTTCCTCAAATGGATGTTAACACACTCAAATGTATTTGAAATTTAGATAATAGCTTTGTCCAAAGTGTACTAAAAAAAAATTTGTGAAGTCATGCTCAGGTTCATTTTCAGCTTCAAAACCTGCTGTTTCCAATAACTTCATCAAAAAGTATCTATATGCAGACCAGCATTTTAAAATTAATCTGGTTCATACAGGGATTAAGGGTTAGAGTTATTACTTATCTCAAAAATATTTCTAACAACCCTGGTTAGCAATTATTGCACTCTGTAAGATCCCCTAAGAAGTCAGTAGTCTTTTGATAGCAGATGGTAAGTCGTATAATGAATTTGAAGAGAGTTTTCAGTTCCTGTATATAATAACTACTATGTCCTTTATAAAGTAAGTGTTATTTCATACTCATTGAAACTAACAGCCAGCAGTTAAACACACATTAGAAATCTGTTCACATTGCTCACTCAATGTAGTTTTGCTATTTTATGTTAAAACTGCCATAAACTTCCATCAGAAGTCCCAATGCCATACTAACTTGTCTTGCATTTACTTCAAAAAAAGAACACAATTACAATACATCTTTCCAGTGAAAGCATTTTTTGTAAGGCTAGAAGATGCTTAATTACAACAGAAAAGCTGAGGGGCTGACTCACCTTGAATAAGGCAAGCAACTTTTTGAATTAAACAATTCTGTAAACTTTAGCAACTGATAGCCGATTATCAGTCATGAACACACTATCTATCTAAACTCATTCACAGTTTTAAGAAAGTATTTGTTTTGGTTAGGCAATGGGGAGAAATTTCTAGTTGTACCAGATTACAAGTCTAACGTTCTGACATTGAAATACATAGACACATACTTAATATATTTTTCCTTTCTTTTTACTACATGCACTTATTTATGTTTATGCAGGCACCCTTATAAGAGTTTTGACTTCAAATTTAAAACAAAAAATAAGTATGGAAAAAATTTCACTCCTTAATGCCTATACAAACAAGTATTTAGAAGCTGTATTTACACTGTACAGCCACTCTTCTCAAATACTTTCTACCTTTAAACAAAAGTCTTAACCTTCAATTAGTCCTTTATTTGCAGTGCTCCCTAAAACCGCTACATCTGAAACAGGAAAACCATGCATAGTATGAAAAGCATTAAGTTTAATGAATTACATTTTAAAGTTAGACTTTCATCCTTCTAATATATCACAAGTGACCTTTCATGTAAGGAAAATAAAAGAACTTGAAGAAATCATACTTGCCTCCTAACAATGAAAGTTCATTTCGTTTCTTTCTCTCCTACCCCCCTATAAGAAAGTAAAAAATTAATACCAGCATTAAGCAATAGGTATCATTTTATCATGACAATATGTACTCTATTTGACTTAAGGATCATCAATAACTGAGTTTCTGGAGTACTGAGACCTTCAGCAAGGCTCATTGATTTTTAAATATCCTTGTTGCAAAATAGCATGAGGAATCCTATATTAATATTCTTTGCTCTACCTATTTTGTGATAGGAATCTTCAAGCTATGTGGCTCTTAATCTGTAACCTTAAAAAAAAATTTCACTACATTCTCTTAACAGAAGTATTAAAGATATGCAGTTATAAATATGCTTAAGATATTTGTCCAAAGTCAGAAAATACAAAGCAAATTTTTAGTGGGCTGTATAGGGCCCTTAAGGCATGAATAACATGCTAATTTGCGACAGCATGGACATTGCAATTTCAGTGTTAGCCACCTAACAATATTATTGTACCCCTTTGGGGCACTGTGCAGTGTTACACACGTCTACAAGTAGGATTTTACTTTTCTTGTGTTTGTGTGTTTACATAAAATTATGTATTCAGGAAACATAAAAAATATGCACATGTGCAAATGCAACTGTCCCAGTGCCAGCACATGGACAGCAAGAAGGACAGAAAGAGAACTGTTTTATCAGGTAGGAATATGAAGGACCAGTTTTCACAACCCAAAAGGAACTACTGAAGGCTGTGAAAGAGGTCAGCTCCGGGGTGTCCTTCCTTCGTGTCTGGCAACCAGAGCCCAGGCAGCACGTGGGGAGGCAGCCAGGAGAAGGGTGCCCCTCCTCTCCAGACTCCTCAGGCTGGGCGGCACCAGAGAGGGGAGGCAGGGGCATCTTGTTCACCTCTCCCTCTCTTCTTCCCACTGAAACACTCTGCCATTGCGGCTTCTCTTTCCCAACACTGCGGCGCAGGAAATTCATTTAGGCTAGAAAGGACAGAAAGAGAAGGGGGAGAACCATGCTTCCCATGCTGCCATTTCCAAAACCCCAGAAAGAGAGAATGGTTTGTACAAAGGTAAAAGCCTTAGCTGCCAAAATAACTACCAATGTGGAGACAAGCTAACATTATCTTTTTGTGCTCTCTACAGCAAAATCAGTGTAGAAGAAAGGTAAAACACCCGAGGAGGCTGGCAGCCTACTTACTGAAGCCCAGTGTTTCAAAATTAATTTCTGGACCTGGGTTTCTTTCCCCAATGTCTCAATCAATGATTACTTGGGTTTGGCTGTGTTGAGCCTATAGACTATATCAAAGAATTATTGTGGCTAATGTAGGATCAAACATTTGTAAGTCTTCAGCACAACTGATGCAATGGCTTCTGCAAGAGGGATCAATAACTGCCATCAATATTATTTCTGTAAAATGTTAATGATATGAATGACATTAAGCCAAATTGATCCAAACAAAAATAAACACTTGATATTAATATATGGACTATATGCAGTCCATGCTGTTGCTATAGTAAAGGAAAAAGATCAATTCAAGCATTGCCAAATAATAAGCTACTAACAATCAAACAAACAAAGATAGATAAAAAAGCATAAGGTGTCCCATAACAGCAGTTTTGCTCTGGTAAAATACCATGCAGAAAGATTCTCCCCCCACCAAAATTTAAGGAAAAGGTAGGTGGCATTCACAGAACGTGTGTAGGAAGATAAATTTTAAAAAACATACAAAAAACCAACATAGTAACAGGGGGGTAAAGTTTTGCCTGTCCTGCTTTAGAAGTTGTGTATTACTTCCCCCACCTCAGCATAAATGTGACTGTCATCATCTGACAACAATTAAAGGTCCGTGAAAGATTTTGTCTTAATCTATTTTTCTAAAATCAACGTCTAACATATTCTAGAGGCATGGCAAGTTTTCAGTATTAAGGAACAATTTTGTCATTCACTCTGCAGTGCTACCTGGTTGGCTGCTTTGGCCCTTCACCAAGACTTTTAGAAATCTTACAAAGTTAAAAAGGAATGTGATATGCAGATTTGTGTCTCCTGCACACTCCAAAATCTGAGCTGGGAGGTTCACAAAGGTCCGCGGTAAGGTGGTCTTGGGACCAAAACTAGGAGTAAAGAGAACTTAGTGCTGGTTTTGCGAAAAAACAAACCTTGAGTTACAGTTATCTGTTGAGTTATCTCTCAATTACTTTCTCCATGAAATTATGAAGGTAAACGGACAGACTATCAGCTTAATGTTCAAAATGAACTTCAGCTTTTTCAGGTAAAACAGTCCATAAGGATGATAAAGCATTATCATCACAAGGCATTATAAAAATCGTTGGTTTTACTGCTGTAATATAAGATCTCAATAATGTAAAATAAAGATCTCATTTTATTATGCTAAGGTAAACATTACAACGAAGTAAGCGACAACTAGCATGCAATAGTACATCATTTATCCACACTTATTTACGCTGGGGTCATTATTACATTACCCAAGAGTCTGAACAAGTGCTCCCTACACACACATGACATCTACTGTAATCCAGTCCCAATTTTATATTTAGAAGTATCAATTGGGGGGGAGGGAAAAGGCAAATTATTTTTTGAATACATAAATATTCCCAGAAAATGCTGTGCTTTCACATACTACATCTGTTTTCCTAGGTTTGTGTCTAGGATTGTGACATTACACATTCAATATTTTAGCTGCAGAAGAAAGGTTGCAACAAGATTACAGTAGCAAAACCAATCTCAAGTTAACCAAAAAACCCAAAAAACCCAATCCCAAAACTATTTAAAAAAAAAAGAGGATGGAAGGAAAGCATATCACAGGGAAAAAATAAAAAGAAGACATATTAGTATGGTCTGAATAATGTCACATTCCATTATTGATCAAAATGATTTTACCATGACATTTCATTCTTCAGATTCCATTTCTCATTACACACAAACCCTGAATATTTATCAAGCTTACATGAGGCTTTTCTTCTCATCAAGCAATGCATTTCCTCTCTCCCTTTTAAAGCTAGGTTATATTATGTTGAAGGGTCTACACTGTCTTTGAACTCTCTCCTTCTCACACTTGACCTTACAACCATCACTTTTTATCTCATTATAATGGATGCTATTAAGTATTTATATCTAACAAGGTGATTTCAATGGTTCATCCTTTTTAAACAATCCTGTGATCATTTTCGGTTAGCAGGAAATAAAGACATTTTATTAAATCAAGATCTATCTGCTACCATTCAGTATTAATATTCTTTCTAGTCAGGACATTTAAGACCTTCACCATATACAATTACAATACATTTTTGATCGTTAGGGATTGAATTCTCCAATCCTTGGACATTTAGTATTCACATCAATTTCAAAGAGTCATTTTAGATTTTTACAGAATATAGGCTCAATACCTTCATTAAAGAAACAGGTTAAACCTGGAATGCATTATACTTTTATTATAGATGCCCAGGGAAAGCCAAAGGAAACTGCAGGTATGCAAGAAGTCTGCTCTAGATTAAATAAGTCTTTGTAACCACCCTTTGAAAATGTATTACATTGAGATATACTGCATATTAATGTTTATTATTTCTGGAAAAACATGTGAAACCAATTAAAAAAGAAATTAACATGACAAAAAGTGGTGGCATGTAAAAAGTGATACTGCACTCTGCATGAGTAAACCTTCCTCAAAACGTCATACAGTGAAAGTACGCACAATACGAGTAAAACCACGTAAAACCTCATCTCTGATATATTGCAGCTCATGAAAAAGCTTCTATTTATTTCATTAGCTTTTTGATCAAATTTCATAGGATTAGCAACAATACCATTTCACCTTACGGAGGTTACATAGAGGGCGAAGTACTACCTACTCTTAATACTAAACACAATGCTGCTTTATCTCCACAGTATTATACACATCACCAGACTTTGTTACTGCAAACCAGTTGTGTTTGCAGAACTTCATCAAACACCCTTCACTTTTTCTTTTCCTAAATAGACTGACATGTTTATGATCCTCTCAATTTTAATACTTACACCAATTCACAGCTCAGAAAAACTCCGTTCAAACACAATATACTAAATGGAAGAAAATCTCTTGACCAAAGAAAAACAAATCAAAAAACACCCGAAGTTTGATCTGTATTAGTTCAGTGATTAACCATTTGAACTTTCAGAAACACCTTTTTATTTTATAAACAACACTTTCTATTTGTCATTTGGCATTTTTAAATTCTGAAAGGATTTTTTTTCTAATATTTCTCCAGCTTTGGTAAAGAATAAAACCAAATTCAAGTGTTTTTAAAAAATTGCATTTTAAAAATTTGCAAACCTATATATTTTCCTGTGTCTGAACTTGAGAACTAAATTAACATTTGAACAATATCAGAAACTCTCATCAGAACAACTAATTTTAGAGTTTGGCCTCAGAACCGCAAGACAATTAATATGTCTCGATCATTTCCCATATAGCCTGAACCTTCAGTGCAGCTGGCTGGTTTCTAAGATTTCCCAACAAAAAAATCATAGCTGAAGTATGATGAAATATAATACAACATACAGAAAGCACATGGCATGTTAGCACATGTAAAAGATATTGCACAAGAATTTGACACTAACTGCTACATTACTTCCACTCCCAAGAACTAAAACAATCAGTTGTAGGAAACTAGCTGCAGTAAAGCAGTGGTCGATAAAAGCAATCATGCCAGCTAAATTGTAGTCAAAGTCAGTGGCACAATTATTTTTATTTTTAAAGCAGTGACATACCAGTGAAAACATTCCACTGAAGATGAAGAGTCAGGGAAGTGTCTATAAAGCAGATCCATCTGGAAGAGCAGCTGAAATAGTGAACAGAATGTATTTCCCACTTTTAGGTGTCTTGCATAATTTCTTAACCCTTGCCCTTAGATTTCAACGGATCTCTTCAGTCCATGGCTTTCACTATTTAACTAGCAGCCCTAGACCAATACCTTAAAAAGGGGGCCTCTGTTGTTTGAGCCTCCTTAGCAGCAGACCTTTCTTGGATAAAGAAAAACGAACCATTTTCCCCACATACAGTATCTCTGTTCTGCTTAATCTTTACCTTTCTCTTTGGCTGTCTTTTGGATTTCATCTGTTGATATTGCACTTTCTGTCTTCAAAATAGAAATTATTTGTGTGTTGGTGCATATTTATGAGAAACAGCAATGTGTAAGAACTCAAGCTGTGAGGAAGTCTTTACCCTGAGATCCCTGTGGTCCCTCAAAACTCTCCTCAGCTGTTGCAAACCCACAGGAGACCTATTTGTTTATGGAAGTGTGCCAGGTGTTTCTCTTTCATAAATATTTAATTAATCAATCTTGTGAGGAAAAAAATGCAGCCTGCACAACACTCACGGTAATGAATATGTGTTAGCTGTCTCGATTTTTTCCCCTCAGAATCTGATTAGTTATGTCATTTGTAAAAGAAAGTGGATCTATTGGATTTCTAACAGGGAAACAGAGCACAGTGGTTTTGAGGAAGAAGGTTGTATCAAATAAGACACAGAAAAAAGGGACTAATCAAAATTATAGCTGTTCTGTTAGCAAAAAGGGGATGCCACAGGACAGTGGATTTGAAAATAAATATATTTTTTGTAATTTATCTTGAAGAAGAGTCCGTTCAAAGGGCTGCATTTGCACAAAATTTGCTTGCCTGGGTATCAGGTCACCTCACTGAGTCCTGCTATTATGGTCAGCCAGCCCCTTTGGAGATCTGAAACCCTTCTCCTTCCTTTCACCCATGAGATCCTACGGATTGCATCTCAGTAGGTGTAAGCAGCAGTAAACCTGCAC
>VYZW01063014.1:1392-39486 GCA_013401315.1 Balaeniceps rex
AGAAAATGCCAGCCCAGTAATAAATCCCAAAGTTTAAAAAAAGAAATGTGTATTTCACCTCAACTGGCTGTCTTGGAGCAAAGGACCTCCCCCAGGGGTTATACTGAGTTGTCCTCACACCACCCATAGGACAGTTCATCATAGCCAGACTTCAGTTTTTCAGTGTTTGTCCGAACAGTCACCTCTGCAGCACCTCTGCTTTGGCCACTGAAATACCACTCTGAAGCACAACTTCTGAGGACACCATTGTTGCTATTTTCTAAGAAAAAAAGTCTTATCAGGATGCAGAGTCCATTTTCTCTTCACCACTGAACCACCTCTTGAAAACAAAGAAGTTGTTCAAACCATCAAACTCTAGCTAGCATACCTATAAAGCTACAGCTAATTTATTTTTCAATTTTTATTGAACTACAAACAACAATGAAAAATACAAAAGCAGCTTAAAGACAATAGCAGTAGCATTCTAGCCTGATCTCCTAGCTATCTGCGGAAATCTAACATACGAACATAAGCTGGAAGAGTCCAAGGAGGTCTCCAGAGAGAAAACTAACGGTGTGTAGGCGAAGGGAGGCTTTATGAGACATAAACATCCTTTTCCAGTTTGACCATCAACTGTGCCACGTCAGTGCAGTAAACAATGCTCAGGGTGAAAAGGTATCTAGGAAGAATATTGTGTATTAATATTTTTCAGGATACGGAACAAGAAGTTTTACCAAGATGCTTTCATGAAGCCGCAATGAGTGATGCCAGTCAAGTAGAAGGAATATCTTAAAAAAAAAAAAATCAACACAAGGGAAATATTAATTAAGCTAGTTTAGGCAATAGAAATGTCCTGAACCCTCATGTTCACACAAGGTACCTGTAACCGATCAAGACAACGAGGGGATCCCGTCCAGAACAGCCAAAGCAGTTCTGGGTCTCAGCCTGACCCTGTGCCCATCAGTGATCCCACTTCTGCAAACAAAGGCTTTCGGGGCAAGAGATAAGGCCAAATTCATCCCCACTTTTGACTTTCTCTAGGCAAAGCAGCTAAAGCAGGTTTGGCCCCAAATCTCCATTCTTAAAATTGTATGTCATTTCCCATGTAAGTCAGGCATCTCAACAAAGTGGTAGCAAAATGCATAGCTGCCTTTGTCCCTGCTACTGTGCTCCTTGTCATACACCCTTCTTGAAAAAGTTATTCAGCAGCTTTCTGACAATGGGTTCTGAAAAGAAATGTGTGATCTAAAGCAAACTGAACAGGGTGCTGTTCTTGTCAGAAGGGGATCAAATCCCACGTCAATCAGAGCACAGCACACTATCTTCCACTCTGTCAGCTACGATTTGCCCGTTTCCTTCCAGCCAACTGTCCTCAAAAAATAAACATCACTACGCAAAAAGCGATTCGAGCTGCAGCACCAAGTTGGATTTAGCTTGTTCCCTAGTCACCTGTCCCAGATTCACTGGACTAGATCACTGGATGCTGGATAATATAGCAGAAGAGAACACACACAAGCCACCACACAGAAGATAACTGCATGCACACTGCCTACTGAAATGAACAAAATTATATATGGCGAGTTTATAACTTAATAAATTCAGTCTCTTTATCCACTGACACAATGAGTTGGACACTGTTGCTCTAAACTGCCTTCTAAATTAATTCATTTTGCAAATTACTTTTCTCCAAGTTGTCTGTACATGGCTAATTATATGTGTTTCAGAAATACACATGCGTGGAATGGTCCTGTAGATTATATGGCATTGGTTTTGTACAAACCTCCCTCTTGATGGAAAGAAACAAGGGGAAAAGTCACGAGAGCTACTGAAAACTCTGAGCAAGAGGTGACAAAGACACTAAGATATGTTTAGGGCTGCTAAACCTTCTCCTCTTAGGACAAGAGTGAGCATGCACGATTCACGAATCATTCCTTGGACAATTAAGTGGAATTTATATTTTAATTCCTTGTTACCTTTACGACAACACAGTGAGTGTGCGCAGACACAGTTCTAGTCATGAGGTATGACATTTTTCCCTGATTTATTTAATTGCTTCTGTGCAGGGAGTGAGGCGAGGAGCCTTGCAGACTCTGACACTTCTGTGTCACACAGCATTCCTTCAGAGTATAGCTAATGCTAGTACAAATACTCAAGTACAGAGGAGTACACGAAATCCCAGCTTGCAGTCTTGGAAACAGAGTTCTCACATGTTTACAAGCACAGCTGAAGCAGAGGAATTCTTAACTTCAGGAGAAAATCCAAGGGGAACTTCATTTTAATTTTGTAGTATTCATCCCAGCATCCTATACTGCTTTTGTTTTGTTGTTATTCTTACACGTGACACCATAGATCTGATCAATACCACAGAAATATCTAGGAATCATGGCTAGTATGGTAAATTGTCAAAATAATAACCCAGATCGTAGACCACCAAGCTGCTTCCGTGTATTAGCTGAAGCAGGAGGTTCCAGTTCCCGTAACACCCAAACACTCACAGAACCGCAAAGTTCAGGCACTGCCTTATTGGCAAACAGAAGATGCTCCACCCAGTGGCATCCATAGATATGGTCCTCCTGGAAGTCAAGTGGTTTGCCCAAAGATAGTCACTTTAGTTTATGAAATCAACATTAAAAAATTCCCTTCTAGGAGCAACCCCGAACCACTCTAGACATTTATGACAGGGAAAATATATTATTTATTTGTCTTGATTCAGAACACATACAATTAACACACTAACACATCTCTCAAACAACACACATCATTAAAATGGTCTTTCTTATGAGCAAAGTCATCAGCCTGAGCTTTTTGTCTATCATTTTACATGCAAACGTACATAACTAACTAGACATACGGAGTCTAGTAGTCACTCTTGTTGTTAGAAGAGCAGTATGCACATATTGTCTGGGTGATTAACAGATCATGGAGAACATGGCCCACTTTGACCTCTCCAAAACCAAGCTTTTTCAGTCCATTTCAGATGGCCATGTTATTGCTTTTATGAGTAAGGGAGAGTTCTGGTACATTCAGTTCTATTAAACATATATTCTGAATAGGAAATTATATATGTATAAACACAGCACCAGTGTCCAAAGAGCATTCTGTTTAACGACAGTCCTGTAATTCACAGCCCTATTTCACATATCACTGTTACAATTCACATAGGAGTAAGTCTTCATGCAACATAAATACACAAATATTTATTACCTGGAAAAATATTAGATATTGGAATGCTGAACTGTTTCTTGGTGGGATTTCAGCTGTGCTCAGGAAGCCAGGACTTCGTCCATTCTCCATAAATAAATGGATATGAATTGGAGGAGACACCTGTCTCCTTTCCACCTGCCCATTTAACTGGAAAGGTTCAAAAAGCCTGCAATTGATCCCTATGGTTCAAATTATTGCCAACAATGTCAACAAGATGCTAAAAAGTTTACTCAGAGTGACCAACCTAACCGCTCTCATTTGCCTCCCTTCTTATATGACTCACTATTTCTTCCATTATTCACATTTGGCAATGGTACTATACTGAATGGGAGTAAACTGCTATTTGTTTCAACTTTACACTATTATAGCAAGCTAATTTCTCAAAGGTATTTGAAGAAATGTTCTTTTTCCAGATACTGAATATACTCAACTATCTGTCTGTGAGCAAAGATAACAAGGTATCCGAGTAGGTCAGCTATTTTACTTTTCCCTGCTACATTAAAAAAAAAAAAAACACAACATATTAAATGTGAAGCAGAGCGCAAGGAGTAAGTTCAAAAGTGAAATGTTCCCAAAATCCAGTAGGTATCTGTAACAGCAGGTTTCACTTAAAGTGGATATCACTTTACTGGTTTTAACAAACTTCAAAGTAAGTGTCCTAATGCTACTCATTTTGTGTGTCTGTTTTACATCAGTCACAATTCTGTATCATGATTTCACTTCTGCCTGATACTTATCATAAATTTTTGTAACTGGAAAGCACACTTAGTGTATGGATTAAATTAAGAATGGTTTTACAAAGCAGCATGATAGCAGACATTTATGTTATTAACTCACTTTTTTACATATCTGCTGATATGTTGTTAGGGCATGTTAAAATATGGTATGGTAATCCATACCACATACATCAGCAAGATAAATACATTTAACTGAAATAGAATCAGAGAATCAGAAATCAGTTTTATGGGGCTCAGTTTCAAGTCACTAAAATATAGGAAAATTTTTCAAATAAAACTATTAATTTTTAATTCATTATACCACTTTAATTCAATGAAAAATGTGTAATTTTAATAAAACCAAGTGTCTGTGCTGATGGTGAAATCTTATACACACAGAAAGTTAGTCTCCTAGGAATGCAGCCTCGGAGCGATACCCTGAATACTGAAAAGGTATTCCCCAACATGGAAATTTTACACTATTTGCCTGCATATGGAGTGTCCTGGATGATTTCATAGCCCTTGGTCTTTCTCACTTTGAAGAGCAAGACCATGTGTAATGCCAGCATCTGCAAGGCAGTTTAGGGGAGTTAAACACACACCTGCCAGGAAACTCGCTATGCACCAAAGTTTCTTGTTACTTTAGAAAAAGTCAATCCCAAAAGAAATGTTGGGGGTGTATTTTCTATAAGGATAAGTAAAACAACAAATGAAGAAGGATCTGGGAGTAGGGGGCTGCCCTGGTTCTCCGTTATAACTCGTTACTATGCCTCGGTCCTCTTCCAAAACTAACACCGTTAGGTTCTCCCCATGACCTTACTGTTTTGGGATAGAGAATGGCCACTGCAAAAAGCGCAAACTGGATTTAAGTAGCCGTCATTAGAGAAGAGAGAGTCTGCACATCTGGCCCACGAGGCACTTTGAGTTCAGGCATAGCCTTGAAGAAGCGATAACAACATAGTGAGCAACAGGGAAAAGGCACACCATATGCTGTGCTAAAGAGACACAAAATCATCCCATTTTTTTCAGTCACGTTCCTTCAGGTGCCAGCATCCCTTAGTGCACGCATATCCAGTGGCAGGGGAGAGCAGCAGAGCTACATTTTGCTCCATTTCCTATGCCTTTGATTCAGTCTGGATAGGATATTCATTGCTGTCATTCAAAAATTTCCCTTGTTTCATCCTGAAACACAGTTTTTCCAAGGCTAAGGAGCACATCACTCTAAGAAGCAGTTGTTCACAAAATATCTTTAAGTTGGAGACCTTTTTTCGCAACCACCTCCCAAAACGTAGACTCATTAACAGGTGGTGTAATTAAATCTACTGTAAAGCCTGTAATTTTGCTAGAAATACTTGATTCTGCCTAGGCCAGCTACCGTTTCCAACTCCTCTAGGACATGCACACAGTACACACACATACATTGCCAGTCACCAAGGATCAGTAGCACTCATTTGTAGAAGGGAAGGTAAAAATCTTCTTGGTGATCCCAGGAGCAAATGGTCATATCAGATGCATTTCCAAGGCAAAATTAAATTGTTCCTTAAGGCTGTAATAAAACCCAGCCATTGGAGCTTATTTTACGAGCATTTCATTGATCCAACAGTATGAAAAAGAAAGGCTGAACACCATTAGAAGGAAAAATTTTAGCAGGCGCACACATATTTGGGCTGCAGAACAAAAACATGTAGTATTCCCCTCTCCTCTTCCCCCTCACTACATGGGTCTTATCCCTGGAAGCAGAGGTCTCAGAAAGGCCAAGAGTCACCTGTCCAAAGGCATACACCGTGCCACCATATCATACATATTCGCCTGCCTTTATCATAGCAGTTACACCTCTAAGGACTTACGTGGAAGGACCTAATGAACAGCAGACGGCACAGAAGCTGCAGCATTTAATGCCAGCTCTGCCACCGGCCAGTCCTCCTCCCTCCTTCACGTGCAAATGGGGCCTGCAGGGGGGGACACGACTTCCTCCTTGCAGAGGTCCTAAGTGCTGCAAAGTCTCCTCTGCAGTACAGTTGAAACAAGGGACTTTACCTTTGACTTCAAAAAGCTAACAAAATCTTCTAGGCAGCTATTGCTGCTGTTTGTCTCCATCCAATACCCTTTAACTGAAGTTGCTGCTCCAGCACTAGCTGATGGTACAACAGGAACACAGCCACAGTATGAACACGCAGAATGCACAACAGCAGGAATTGTAATTATTTTCCTGTGCCCTTCTCCAGGTACACACAAGTACGGTATTTAAAACTGTCAGGCATCAGCAGTTAGATACATCCAGAAATCATAGTTGCCTCCATCCAGGAGGAATTTTGATTTATTGTAATTTTGAGATTATACAACAGTTATTTAGTCATTTTGGAGTACAAACAACTTATTAAATAAGCTTACAGATAAGTTATTAGTGCGGTAGAGAACTCCTTTGAAACAGTAATTTAATTAGTCCCTCCCTTGAAAAATCTACAACATCTAGTACACATAAAAAGAGGCATCTCATGTACTAACTTGTCCAACAGTTATAAAGACGGAGAGAGACATGAAAAGAAAATGCTGAAATATGTATAAACCACAGAGTTCCAGAATAATAGGAGTCAAAACGATAAAATATCAAGGATCTTCGCAGTCTTTAAATACTGCTAGAGGCCACATAAAAAAAAAAATTATTTTCAACTGTCTGTATTGGTACTTTGACTCCTGTTTAGACTGCATGTTTTTCAGGGGCAGAATCATCTGTCTTAGATGCACGCTGCACCACATGCCATGTCCCTAACCCATAACTAATGCTCCTAGATGAGTTATTGCAATACCTATATCCACCAATGTCTATCCATATATATATAGAACACCAATAGTAAAGAGAAATCAGTCGCAGGTTGTACCCCCTTTTCTTACAGCACATCTAACACCACCAGCAACATGCCTTCGACAGACATATCTCAAGTCGATTTAAACCACCTAGATGAGGTGCCACAAGGTATGCAGCTGCAGTAGTACAGGGCTCACCACACGCAAACCACCCAGTTTGATGGCCTGCTCAGATAGGGCATTAGCAGAAGCCAGCACGGCTACACCCACACCATGTGTCAGGCCAGCAGTTATGGACGCCCTTTTTCATTTACCCTTTGAGCTTTTGTTTCTGCAGCCTGTTCTTAGGAATGACATTTTTCTGTCTCACACAGAGCCACATGACCAGGTAGGAACATGAAGATGCCCCAAGATAGAAGGCAGAAAACTTGCACAACTGACATAAGGTGTAAGTTCAATTCAAAGAGTAAAGACAATGCTTTCAAGAGCAGAAATCCATCCACTTCTATAGTCCCATTCAAGCAAAGAATTTCTACTGCTACACAAGGAGGGAAGATGTTTTTTCAACATAGAATTATTTCCAGCCCCTTTTAAAATCCAACACCAATGCCAGACTTATTTTGCAGGCCGGTTTAGGAAGAAAGCAATTGTCACCATCAGCATTTGAGTCCATTCTAATAGAAATCTGCGAGATGTGCATCCCCCACAAAACATGGCTGAGTTTCTCAGCTACACCATGGCTAGAATTGACAGACAAAACTGTATAGACAATCCTGTGTTACATAAAACACAATTTACCCAAATGACCCCCAAAGGCTATGTCCCTGTGCTATGCGTACAGTGTAACATAATTTTTCCTGGTTCACTATTTCTGGTGCCCATATGTTGTGTACTAACCCCCCACACCAAGAGCCTTACTGTTTGGAGATACCTGCTTGCATGTGTAATTTATGACATATATGCTACATCAGTAACAGTTAACACGCACTACATGCATAAACACATAACAAAGAAAAATACTTGTGCCCAAAATGAGGGAGACAGACACTTTGAAAGCAGACATGTTCCCCTGAAAGAAAAAGCATGTTACAGTAAATATCCATTCCTATTAACTATGAATACTAACGTTTATGTCTACATAAGACTTTGGATAAGTTATGTGCAAATTTATATTTTCTTTTAAAGATACAAAATGCCATTGTCTTTCATCAATAGGTCTTGAATAAAAACTACTGATGATTTGGACCGCAACATCTTGCCTATCAGTATGCATGAAGAGGAAAAAGTACTTCTAGACAAGGAATTTAGCAACCCCTGACTACACGAGGCACCCACACATTCAGCTCCTCAGCCAGCCACAGACACCACAGGATACACAGCCCTTGGTTTCCCTGCAAAAAAATCTCTGGGGAGCAAGAACTGCAAGCTTTTAATAAAAGCAAGGGAAAGCGATGTAACCGTGAGACAGTAAATCTCTTCAGCAACTGTCCAGTATAATTTTCCCTGGGCTTTCATTGTCTTACAGTCTACAAACTTTCTTGTTCTTACTCTCTGTGCATCCAACAGTCACCAAGAGCCTTGAAGGACTTCAGGTGACCAGCATGAGGCAGTACGAGCTGCTACCTCTTTGGGGATAACCCTGGAATTCAATTTCTATTTTGATCAGTGCACCAATAAACGATAAGTGTTACACTGGCCACTGCGACAAGTGCTCTAGGTGTACCTGGACTCCAACAAAACCCCAAATTCAGCATGTCAGGAACTTCAGTGGCTCTTCTAGTTGCTTTCCTTAATCGGCCATCACCGACTGGAGCCCATTCAAGCCAATCTTTCATTCATGACTCAGCTGCCATCAGGTACTAGGGAAAGCAACAAACTTTCACTGACTTGGTCAAACAAGGTAATTGCTCAGAACCTGATAACTTTATCATTGGAGGTATTGTCACCACTTCTCTCAGGGGCCTCATAAACTTAAATGGCTCTTCAGATAAGGACTGGCAGATTTCCACGTGATGCTAACCTCAGAAAGAAGCATCTTGGGAATCAGAGTCAGTCACAAGTCACTCTCTCCTCCCATCTATAGGCAAGCCAATACCACAAGGTACAGAGAACTGGTCAATAACAGCAAAGGTACTTCTTGCCCCAAACGCCCATAAAATTACAGAGAAAAGAAAGGTGTAGCAAAATTTCTTCATTATATTTTATACTTTGAGTTTATGGCAGTGAAACAGAGAGCTTGTGCAATTCATTTGGACATAGGGCCTCCATCTGTCCCGGAGACAAGAGCTCCATTTAGCAGTACCTTGTAAGATTAGGTACTTGCAATATTACTTCAAAGGAATTCCTGACAAATGTTTTGTCAACATCTCTGAATGCAACACTTGAAATGAACCTTCTGTAGAAACGATAGATAAACAAACAAACCTGGTAGGGTGAAAAACTAAATGAGGCAAGGATTTGTTCAAAGAACTAAACATTAAAATTATTCTATTTTTCAGGTGAATTTTACATGCAATTTTTACAAATTTTCAGTTTTCAAAAGCCTGCAAAGGTTGACTTACAGGATACAGTAAAAGAGAAAGCCTGGATTCATCAGTGGAAGCTGAGCATTTGATACACATTTTAGGGTTTGGGTTTTTTTTAAACTCAAGTAGGATAGTTCACTGACTGTGTAATAGTTCCTCCCAAGGTTATTTGCTATGATGCTATAAATGGTCCCAGAATATCAGAGGCAAGATTTTATTTTATGATAAAACTAAAAAGCGTATAAATTATGGTTGGCAAAATAACCAAGGATAACACTAATTTATGTAAATATGTACTGTACAATACAAAGAAATATTCATTTTTGAGGAGCATATAACAAGATTAAAAATCCTGCTGATTAAAGCAAATAGCCTTTTTAATGCATTTTGGGTTAGATGGAGAACATTTCCAACATGAAATAGAATTTCACTAAATTCAAAATATAAATAAAATTAAAGAATTAATTAGAAACAACAAGCTGTATTTCTGATCACAGCCAAGAATACAAATCAGATAAGATAAAAAGGAATTTTATATCAAGTGTTGTCTATCACCCACCTCACCTGCCTGTGTGATCACAACTTCTGGGATGCTGCTGCTGCCGCCATCTTTTCATCTTCATGCTGAGCTCCTTCTGTTCCTCCATGAACCAACAGATCCAAAGAACCACAGCCTAGCACTTCACCAACGCGCTCCTCATCTTCTGGAAAGTCAACGCTGACTGAAGTCTCAACATCTTCTACAAAGGCTGACAGGGACTCTTTGTTAGCACCGTGCGCACTGTCAGAGGTTACCTGAGCCTCGTCAAAGGTCTGGTGTCTCAGGATGACAAACTTTGTTCCCTGTTGAAAAAAAGAAAAGATATAAAGGGCCTTTCAATAGGACACTGACTTCTTTAGCTTTGCCATGAACTATATTTGATACATAAGGGATCCTAAGCATGTATGATGCTGGAGACTATAACATTTCAAAGCTTGTACAGTATCTTTCTCAGGGAAAAGATTCTGCAAAACAAAATTATTACAGCAACATTCACCTATTTCCACAGAGAAATCCTTTACACACACAGACACACACAAAAAAAAAAAAGAAACCTGCACACATTCTGTATCAAATAAACAAGCAAGTCTCAGCAAGAGGAAGAATTTTTTTGAACACACTCACTACTACCACAAGACTCAGACCACGCTCCCAAGTCAGCATATTGCAGGGTTTTCTCCTCCCCTCCAAAACACCTGGTGCGGGCTGCTGCTCACAGCGGCAAGCTGAGCTGCACAGCTCTGTAATCCATCAGGGAAATGAGCTCGGCTGTCTAGGAGGGATGTCAGAGTGGTATTGGCAATACAGTTAAACTCATCTTATTAGCATTGTGTTTGTATACAAAATACAATGCATTACGCATCCAAGTAATTCACGCTCAGGGCAGTGTTATTAAACTCCTTCCTTTCCCACATATTTGATGCTTCATCTCCTACTAAATTCCAAGTTTCGGCATTGGGAGGATTCTCATCTAGAGCATGCAGCATACATCTCCTCTTCAGCCTGCAAACATTTATTGCTGGATGCGTGAGAAAATACAACCCTTTTTTTAATGAAATCCACAGATGTGTGCTATGCAACCCTGTTATCAATATTTGATTATGAAGAGAAATTATTTAATTACAATTATTACTCTAATTGTTTCTACTTCTGGCCTTTGAATAAAATAACTTGACATTACTTTTTTTTTTCCCAAAACAAACTGGCAGAGTATGACTTTCCAAATGACACAGGACATAATTTACTACAAAAGGAAATGTTCTGTGACTAAAATGACATAATGTTGATTTCCATGCAAAGCATGGTCTCAAGGATTTACAGAAGAGACAAGAATGACCACATATAAGTCTAGAGTTTCACTTAATAAATCTGTGTAGTAAATTTACACTGGTCAGTTATGTACCCCAGTAAAGCCACGATGATCACTGTTCACTCACAGATACCACAACTGACATCTGCATTTGGGAAAAGTTCAGATCTTTGGGAACAGCAGAACAGCCTCGAATATGTGCAAAACTCATCCTAAGGGAGCGTCACCACAATATAATGAGCAAGTTCCCCTTTCATGATAGCAAATCAGCAAGGTAATGTGTTCACTCCTTTACAGGCACTGCGCAGCATCATGGTTACTGGTCAGAAAGCAGCCACGTTGATTAAAATCTGAACACTGGGTACTGTTGTTCTGCCTACATATTTTCATGGTACAACTTGCAATTACATCATATCTTGACCCACAAAATCAGTATGAACTCAGATTAGATCCATCCAGTATTTCCTGAGGATGCTGCAGATGCCCAAACACTTCTGGCATGTTCAGAAAAGCAACACACAAATTGCAGGACCAGCTCAACTTCTCAGAAACAGGCCCACGGAAATTGTTTCTGCAACCCGCCAACACAGACACTAGAGAGCAAGGTCTCCCTGGACTGTGATGTGCAATGTTGTAGCTGTGAGAGAGTAAGGCTATGAGTAAATAAAAGCTTGTAGGAAGAAATATTGTCTTTTACTGATTAACTGATGTAGCAAACTCTGAATTGGCAAGCTCCTGGTCACAGACGTCCTCCTCCAGCTCTGGATCCGAAACATCAAGTTGAAGGCAGCAAGGAACGACTGCTCTGAAGGAAAAGCTTCACGAGGAATTGAGGACAAACTAGTGCTGGGTTGCTACCAAAAGGTTTCCATCTTTCTTCACTCTCAAGTGAAAAAAAGTAAAATAAATCAATGAAGCAGGAACGTTTAAGCAAATTTCACAGCAGAGACGGGGGGAGGGAAGAAGCCTTATGCCAGTTAGTTAGAAGCTCTCTCTGCTGAACACTCCCCATGGCCTGATTAGCAGCAAATAGCTGCTTGAGTGGAGTCCTTGGCTTAGCTGTCTCAGTCCAGGTGGCCCCGGGGCACCCTGGTGCACAGCACTTCACCACAGAGCATCACCAGCTACTCACTCATAGGTGATAACCAGTGCAAGCCAGAGAAAAAGTAGTGGTTTCCTCTCTAATTAGCGACAAACTACATACATCAGGTTCAAAGGAGTGTGATGCCTGACAGACACTCTGCTTGCATACGGTAACGACAGGCATCTCCCTTTGCGTGGGGGGAGAAAGGAAAATATCGATTAAAACTGTGCTACTTTTGGATCTTTTATCTTTAAAGAAATGTCTTGGCCTCACCACAGACAATCAGGTAAGAGCCACATCTTTACATTTGACTGTAACTTTAGAACAAACTGGTAAAAGCATCATCAGGGAGACCTTAGTGGGTAACATATTCATTTTTCAAATGCCAAAACCCTAGACCATCTTTTTTTGTTCTAGATGCCAAAAATACTAAGCAGAATGCGCTTCTGCATATGGACTTGATGTCACACCTAACAACCTGCAAGAAACAGCATCTTATTTTTAATCATCCCAGACAGAAGTATTTTCAAACAGAAAGCACCCTTTTCTTAAAGACATATTCAAACGGACCAGAAAATGCCTTCCAAATTACAAGACATTAATTCCATAGTCTGTTTTGCACATGACTTTCTACTGAAAAGCATCACAGAAGCCTGCATTGGGCACCTTTGATACATGGAGCAGTTTTAACTAAATTCCAGGCTTGTGTAAATGTATTATTTACACCGATTCCGATCATGTAATCTGTTTCGACGGGCAAGTTCACTGTTAAATACTAGCAAATCATATGCCCTTACATCTCTACGAACGATCCCATTTGCTGTCAGTTGTGTAATATGGGCAACTTTCTTACTAGTCAAGCGGAAAAGACAGAGGGGGGAAAAACCCTCCTGCGCACCCAGTGTGACACGGCACCGGAGGAATGAGCATTAAACTAGAGTGAGAGGTTATAAGTCTGACAGAAACCTGATCTGTATTCCCTAATTATGGAGGCTCACTTCCACAAAACTGACACAAATGTTAAGCCAAATTAAATGTTGTCTAATTAACTATAATATACAAGACTTCAAAGTGGGATGTCTACATGTTATTTAGCAAAGTAACCGAAACTCGAGGACTTGTGAATTATCAGTCAGCGCAGACCTGCCACCCCAGCTAACTGTTACAAGGTTAAGCCATTTCATTCCCACGCATCCCTCCTGTTAGTGCACTGCTTGTAATATTTACAGAAAAAGGCACGGCAGTAAACAGTGTCACACAATGAGGTGGGGGGAGTTGATAGGGCACGATTCAATGGCACCGATCTCCCCGATGAGCTGCCAGAAGCAGTTACGAATGGCCTGGCTGATGACTGATAAAGAAAAAAAACCACTGACGCTGGTAATTCATGAAAAACTACACACTGTCATGACAACTACAAGTGCCAAGTGACAGCTGTCAAGGTAAATGGAGTTTGGGAATCCTTCTTTCTTAAAGGATCACCTATGCATACACATTATTTTAGGGGAAGGAAGGAATTTAGCAGGCAGGTTTTCAGAACTACTCCCTCCCTTAGGACTGAGAGTAAAAAAAACTACGATGCTCTTCACTTCAGTGTAATAATTCTGCATTTTGAATAGAAAAGATAGAAGAGTATTTACCTCCTTCACTTTAGATCACTGTTCCTGTGCAGTGCTAAGACCTTCATGCGGCATCAATAAAAGGAAGAGTCACAAGGACGGGTGAGGCTGTCTAACTAGGCAACAAGGTGCTGAGGGCTCTGGCTGGAAGAGCCTTGGGCACAGGAAGAAAGAAAGATGCAGACAAACCGCTCTACAACACGGTATGGGAGAGCAGCAAGAGATGCCCTTAACGTGGACTTCACTACCTGTAAGAGAGATGTCCACCAGGATTAGCCTCAGTACTAATTGATCCTTACCATAGTCTAGAACTGGGAGGAGCTGAGCAACAGACAAAGCAACATCTCAGCGTGGGTCAGCAGGCCTTGGCACAACTGCTTTCCCACCGGAGTGGGGGGAGCTCGGCTGCCCCTCTGCGTGGGCAGCAGGGCTCAGCCAACATGGATCCGATTGATTTGAAGGGGTTTTGTTTGTATCACAGAAGGAAACAGCTGCAGCAGTCCGAGCAAATCAGCCACCATTTCCCATACAAATCACTTCTTATCCTGTCTTAGCTTCCCAAAAACATGATTTTGTTTGTTTAGAGAGAGCCACATTAAAATGCAATAGCCAAAGCACTGGAAAATCGATTTGTGAAAATTTTAGAAGATCTACATCCAGCCATGGTTTAATGGATAACACTGACCATACACAATACAAACACACAGAGGTCTACTGTTTATGTGCTCACTGAGCATGGTAGGAAAGGCATGTCACAAAAAAAAGGAAAATTGGGCAAGGAAAGTGTGAACAAAGCCTGCTATTAACATAATTCTCCCTAATTGTTTTACAACTGTTAAACTGACAGTATAAAAGGCTCTACTATTATTACCAGCTGTAGCCTACCCACCCTAAGCTTCCAAACACTCTAGTTACTCAAAAACAAATTGAGCTAAACATTCAAGCTGAAGTCAAACAAAAAGGAGGGTCTTGAAAGTTTAACACCCACCTACCCCCAAGAACAAATACAACCTTGCAAGGACCTATCTTTTCCTCTTATCTCCAGTAACAAATCCATCCAGGCTGATTAAAGTTTACATCGAGCATTTTCTCTAACTGCAAGACATAAAATTCCTGAGGCCTCATTCATAACAGACTGCAGCCAGAGACAGTCTTTCCATATTACTGTCTCCAAGAGGTTGTGTGTTAGGAGCTCATTCTCCATTTTCACTAACCATCCTGTAGCCTGATGAAAACCAACAGCACTGCAAGACCCAACTTTAAAACTAAGCATTTGGTCTTGCCCACTGGCCGCTGCACTGCAGTCAGATTCTCGCCTATAGCTGCTTCTCCAGCAAGGCAGCTGTGGGGTCAAATCCTGACTCTTGCCACTGGACAGGAGGGTGGTGTCCAAGTTCCATCAGTACCACACAATTACTTCACAGAAAACAAACTACCTTATATTAAATGCAACATCAATGTTGAATTAAAAGTGGTCAAGCACAAACTATTAATAGAGGGGAGCCCACTAGCTAACTACAGAAGACAAAGCTCATCTCCCCTTCCCATCAAGGTTCAGAATAGCTTCAAATGCCTAAGGAAACCTGCCTGAATGGGATGCTGCCAACAGCACGTGGTTGAGACCGTGGCCTGGGGAGAAGCTGAAGGGGTTTTTCATTCTCTGATGCCCCCCAAAATGGTTATTTCCCTATCGTTGGTAACACAGGCATAAAGAAGAAGTGGTGCAGGTCTGGGCATTTTTATACGCTGCTGCAGCTTTCATTTCTCAACACGTCATGCTTACCAAAAATAAATAAATACAAAAATTAAAACCACTTTTGCTTTTAAATAGATATTTTAAAAAACAATGTCCAACTGTGCAGAATGGAGCAAGTCAGGAATAAGGAAAAGACATCTATTCGGGGAAAAAACAATGGAGAAATGGACAGCATAAAAGTGGAGAGAGATCCATTTTTTGAGCCAGGCTGTAGTTTGCCTCCTCTCTCACAGCCCTGAGGCTTCCAACATCAACACAAACACACAAGCTCTTTACACCTGAATATCAGCATACATGACCTGACTTGTCAAACAAAAGAAACATTAAAAAAATAAAAGCATTTTCTCAAGGGAATCAAACACACCCTGCTTCCCCTTTCACCGCAGCCCTATGCTCAACTTCAGAGCCTTGCTGTAGGGACCTCTCCTTCCCCCTTCTCACACACACCTCCTCCTCCCCACCTCCACTGCCCTGTGAGATCTGCAGTCCTCTGCCTACCCCTCCCTGCACCGTCCTGCAGCTGACAGCCCATCCCGGGTGTGTACACCCTCACCTCCTTCCCCTAATATAAGCGGGTCTAAAAATCTTCCTCTGTTGTGTGTTTGCCAACCACTTAAACCCTGTTAAGGCAGCCATAGCAAACAAACTCACCCATTGTTCTCTTCCCATGCTTGAGATCCTACATCTACATTGTATTGGAATTACTCAGGAGAATGGCAAATAACGCACAACTAATAATAGCATAATCCAATATCCAAAGTGCTTTGGAGAGCAGACCACTGACAACTCTCAAAATCCCTCTGAAGCCATCAAATACCTCTCATATTATGACTGAACACGTTCACAGCGCAATGAGCAACTTAACTGATATTTGGGTTTCCCCGGCTGCTCGCTCTTTTCCCCCACCAGAAATTTTTATCCAGGCAGAGTTTCTGGGCTTTGTAGCTTTCTTCCAGAGTCCCCAGATATCCAGCAGCCTCGTCAGGACCCACATCAGATCAGTCAGGTTTGGATCAACTGTCCTGTGTCCCCATAGTGCCTAGGGTTTTCTGGAAATGCTCTGCTCACTGCTAATGTTTCTTGACAAAACAAGTAGGTATTTTTGTCTAGCACGTTGCAAACAAATACGGCAAGCCACTGCTGAGCTGCAGGTTCCTGTTGGGAATAACAAGAACAATATTTTTTGAATGGAGGTCCCTGAAAAAGGTCCATTCTCCTTTTGTAGCTAGTATCTTCTGAATGATAACCCAGTTTAAAATATCCTTTCTTTTTGGACTAGAGATTCAACACAAAATTAGTAACAAGGTATTGGGGGCACATTGCGTAATGACTCAAGTTGTGGTACAAGAAACTGAGAGAGAAGAAAAACAGGTCTTCTGATCATTCAAAAACAAGTTTTAAAAAAACCCTTTAGAAATACATAACTGGGATTTTCTTTTTACCAATGAACATTAAAGAGGGGAAGCTGAACAATTCCATGCAATCTACTATTTTATAAAGACACGACAATCCACTGAAATAACTTTGCCCACTTAAAATTTGCACAGACAATACCATATACACATGCTTGTGAAGATCTAACAAACGTAGCATTCAGAAGTCTGTTAATATCTGTAGTAATAAGAAAAAAAAAAAAAAAGGATGTTTGAAAGCCCTCCTGCAGTGAAAAACTGCTAAGGTCACCAGCCACCCGTATTCACTCTGTAGGAGACAGAGGGGAAACACACTGCAGCCAACAACCAGCCATCCTTGTGCCAGTACCTGGTGGCCAAAATACTCTTTTCTCTTGAAAGCAAGAAGCAAATGCAGCGTGTCACTTTTCATCTGGTTCTTCATAGCATCATCTTCTTGGATTTTACATCAACAGGGCAACACTACTGTGAGATTTCCATATCCATGGGATTGCATTACAAAGGAAGCCCAAGGCCAAGTTTAAGGAAGGCTGTGCAGTGACCTCCTCTAAAAACATCCTTCTCAGCTTCAGCAGTTCTGCGAGTAGAGAGAATTTTGCACCCTGAGAAGGTATTTTCCTAGTGGCCATGTAATCACCTCCCTTTTTACCTCCTCCCTTTCTCCCCTAATCTAAGCTTTCTCAGTATTGTTCTGTGTAATTTTTTCCTCCTCTGAATGCTACAAACACAACAGCCTCAGATTATCATATTTTTCAGGACACAGACTTAGGTTTTTTTACTTTAGAGAAACATATCTCAATGCTTAGAATTAGTATTTTCAGTTTATAGATAGCATTTCAGTTTTCCTTGGCTTGAACTCAGAATTTCTATAGAGAATAACCTGCCAATCCATGCATTTTTCATTCTTGCACAAATGATGTGCCTCCCCTTTTCCACCCAAGAAAAGATTTAATAGCAATCTCAGCCACCCAAAGAACTTTGTAACATTTCTATTACAAACTTATTTCAACCTACAATTACCAAATGACTTAATTATCATAATTATATACAAAGCTTTACTGTAAATTAAGATTAAACTGGGTTGCTGAAATAAATACTAATATATTTAATTGTGGGATGAATTTTCTTGGCTTCATTGCTATTCCTCAACAGCAAGTCTTCCAAATAAGCATGACTGAACAATGTCTTTACATAGATTTACCCAAGCTCATCATGCAACAAACAAAAGCAATTCAGCATTTCAAGCAGAGGGCACGTTTTCCCTGTGTACCTTGACTTCTAGTGAGTAGCTACCAATTCCCATGGAAAGCTAAAGGTTCTTCATTTTTACTTTCAAAGTTTAAAATTACCCTGATAATGGTTGAAATTTATTCTTTTCCAACACGTTACTGGTAGACTTGAGGAGATCCTCCTAGAAGCATGGATTGAAGGAGAACGGTTGTAAGAGGGCAGGTCTGTCATATTTTGTGTTGCTAAAGATGAGAAGTTACAGCCCTAACAATGCAAAAGGCAACAAGAGACAGTTATCAAGCGTATTTCTACCTCCACTCCATCTTGTCCAAATCTGCAGCAGACTGCCTGTTCCAATATTTATCTTTCTTGAGCTAGAACTGAATTCTAATCAAAGTTAATAAAGGACAATGTACATGGGAACAGAGAACTATCAAACTGCTTGTCCCTCATAACCTGCCTCAACATTTGCACCCAGATCTCTGCCACTGAAGTAACACTCTGTATTAGCCAGTGCCCGAGCTATGCTGTTAGCTTATTTAGTATATGTTAAAGGTAGGTATGGTAAATTTGATTTGCAACCCGTCACATCTCATTTACGTGATAAGGCCATTGCAAATAAAATACTTCTGACATATTACAGTGGTCTATGACATGATGCCAATGGAAAATGACATGCCCCACCATGATAACATTTATCTGAATAATTAATAATTCCTAACAATTCTATATTTAGCCAGAAAACACAGGAAGATAAAACAGGGATTGAAAAAAATACCTCTTTTCTCAGCATCTTTCTCAACTCCCTTCAAAATCAGCACAGGGCCCAGTAGGTGGGGTCAAGACACTTTCAGAAGGCATATAAGAAGCTTTTATGTATCTTTTTAAAGTAAACATACACACATAACTCATCATAAAATAGAAACATTTCAATATTTATTTTCAATATTCTTCAGGAATTTCTTTTCTGCAAGTCCTGGGATAGCACAGAGGAGATTTAGGTCCATGATAAAAATGAACTTGTCGGCCACAGTCTTTACCTCAGCTCTGGGGAGCCAAGTCCCAGGCCTCAGTAGTTGTACATGAATTAACATTAGGAGTTCACGGAGAAGCAGCAGTTTCCTCTAAAAGACCTCAGAATACTTCATAAGCACTAATGAATTAAGTATCCAGTGCTTCTGTGAGAAAGGGAAACACTATCCTTCTTTTACGGACTGGAACTCTGGGCAGAGAGAGGTTAAGTGATTGGTACAGGGTCACAAAATAAATCTGTGTAAAGTAGAGCAACACTCATGTATTCTGTCTCCAAGTCACAAGCTTTGGTGCAAGACCATTCCTCATCTCCATCTTGGCCACATGAGGGCTGGTGCTAGAGCCACCAGGTGTTTGAGACACAGAACCTCTCACGCACGCAATCCCCATCTCCTCCTAATTACTCAGATTTTAGTAATATTCACAGTTTTACATACTTCCTTTCATGACAAAGTTTTACTAGCTTTAGAGTTTGCAGAAAGGTCAAAGTAATTATGTGTAAATGTGTCATACATGTTATAACACCCTACAGAAACCAGTCAGGACTCTCGAAGGCCAAACCCATGAGGACTCTGTAGGAAACCGGAGAAAGCTCCATCAGAACCATTATAACCTGGTTGTCATCTGCAGACATTTGCCTTGGAGACGTGCGTGTTTGCAGACTGCTTAGCGGATCCTGAGAAAGCAGCAAACACCAATTCTGAAAAATATTTTGTTTTTCTCACCAACTCCAGTAATGAGATTAAATTAAAGAAAATTTTAAATTGAATACCCAGGGCAAGAAACCAACTTCCTGATACTGCGATGTGTTAAGCAACGTAATCTCCCAGAGGAAGCAGTAGAGCCCAGATTGCTCAGAGCACTTAAAACCAGACAGGACCAAACAATTAGTTCCCTTGTCCTAACTGAGACAGACAATTTCTCACCTGCAAATGGGCATTTTTCCAGCAGACAAACTCAGTCTTTAACAAGATAGGATTTTTTTCCCCTTTGTGCACTTACAAACATGACAAGGCAGGCAGAGCCAGTGGAAGGGGTTTGGACTGCCAACAAGGATCCTATTAGCTTCCCCAGCGCACCCACTCCAGCACTTACACAAGCAGATCGGTTCACACACTGGGAGGTGGGACACACTTGTCGATAACAAAATTCATTAGAGAAGCAAAGGAAATCCATGTAACCTTAAGTGAAAAAGCTCATCCGTTAAGTGCCTCCGTGCATGCAGTCAAGTGAGATTCTTTTAAACAATTTTTATTTACTATCTTGTCATATTTAACTGAAAACATTTTCATTCTTCCAGTTTCATTAAACCATCCATTACCTAGGAATGGCCAGTTTAGACTTACATCTCAGTTTGAAAGCACAGAAGAAATCTACTTGTGATATGCTAGAGCAAGCAAAGCAGAAGTGACAAAAATCAGAAGGAATAAAACCAAAACACCACTGCTTATTCTCGCTCCTGGTAAGCCCAATATATTTAAAACACATGCAGAAATTCAGAACTACTTACAAAGTGGACTTGAGCTGATGCTGGTGAATATCAAATGAACTATGAATGGGTTTGCAGTATGTAAAGGACATACTGGGGGACTGCTACGATCTGCCAGACAAAACCAGCCGTAGTAAACCGATCCCGAGAATCTCAGGGACCCAGCTGCAGCACTAAACCCCACCGAGCGGTGCGGGTCCTGTTACACCCGGCTAAAAGGTTGCAGCTTCAGATGTTTGGTCTTGCAAAAGACTTTAGAAACCCGAAAGAATTTCTCAGATGCTTTTTCCAACAAATGTTTTAGCTGGGAAGGAAAAGAAGGGAAAGCAATTTATGTGATGCTACTTGTTTGGTTGGGTTTTTTTAAAACTTAAAAATGGTCACTGTGCATTATTTACCGTGACCTCTTCATCATAAAGTTTTGTCACACCAGTTGTTCTCAAGCCACAAGGATGCTTGCACCAAAGCAAATCTTTGCTGGGGAAACATGCATTGCCTGTGCTCCCACACGCATGCTCCTGCAAAGGTAATTCTCGTCTGGGGACTGTGAGGAGAGGAAACTGCAATAAGACTGACTGTGTGACTTAAAATAATGGGAATTTTCTACCATGTTGTTCTTGCACATTCTGCTGGTCACATTCCACAGATTATCATTCAATCACTATTTTACCTAAAAAAATTTCACCATTAGATGGCAAAAATGTTCAGAAACAAAATCCAAGAACCGCAGAGCACCCTGCGCTGTTGGTGTCCAACCCAACTGGAATGTCCCCCAGAGTGCTGCCAGAAAACATCACCTTTTCTTCTGTGTAAGCAACACTAACTATGTAAGGCCAAAGAAAACATGGGACCAAACCCCACAACTACAAATAACATCAGCCAGTCAGAGAAAGGCAACCCTCTGATTTGGCAACACAGGTTGTAAACAGGTCCTTTGCATTCAGGCTGTCTGAAACAGCAGGTTGCACCAGCATGTTTAGTGGCATTAGAGACACCTAAGAGCAGCAAATAAATGAAAACAGAGCAGGCAGTGCTGTTGAAGGAGGTCATCTGATGGCAGATGTAAAATTAAGGCTGTAAACCGAATTTGGCAAAAGCCAAAATGGGAGACAAAATCGTTTTGGTTTGGTTTTTTTCCATCCTTTATTCACAAGCTATTGAGCTATGAAGTGGGAAGGGTGGCTGCTTCCTGTGCATTTCCAGTACTGTGCTGAAATGCAGACCGAGGGCACTGAGCACGCAGGTATTTTTAAATACCTTGGATAAACAGACCCCGACCACATCCTCCCACCTCTCAGCTTCAGGGGTCCTCGAACTGCAGCTGTACTGAAGTCAGGGTACCCAGCTGGAATCACTGTGAGCTGCTCAGAGCTGAACACTCAGTGGGATGATCAGCCCAACAAATGGTCTTATTGTCTTCCTCTGCCCTGCGGGCACCTAAACCACTGCCAAATCCAGCAGACTGCTCTGAAATTCCTCCACATAATCTCAGGTCTCCCTGCTGACACGCTGCATCCACAGGGGTTGCACAAAGGCCAGGGGCAAGGAGGTGCAGCTCCTCCTGTAGCGCTGCCCTGCCTCAGCCATCGCCCTTCATGGTGGCACCTGCAGCATCCCCAGCACGGGGCAGATCCGCCTGCCCACGGGCTGCACCTGAGGCATGGGGTCCTGCAGCAGCAGGGTCACAAACACAGCCCAGCTGGAGGTATTTTGTCCTGGCCTCCTACTTCAGCCTTTTCTCTTTCAGAGCACTCAGCACACCTGTACCCAGCTGCAGGAGGAACCAGGCTCACTCTGCCACAGAGCTCACCGTAGGGTTTGTACTACAAACACCTATCCACCAAGCCATGGGTTAAAAAAAAAAAAAAACAAAAAACAAAAAAAACAAAAAAAAAAACAAAAAAAACCCACCCACCCAAACAAACAACAAAAAACCCCAAAACCATACCTCCTTCCTTTTCCCCCAACCCCAAAACCAAACCAACATCAGAAAGTGATTCTGCATGGCTTAAGCAGGTAACCCAGAGGCAAATGTCCAGCCAAGCCCTCCTTTCAGTTCACTGAGACTTCATCTATTTAATTTTCTTAATTCAGGCTGGTTGCGTGATTTCAGCTATTTCAAAGTTCAGCAACAAATGTGTGACATTTCTGTCTTTCAAGCATACTAAGTCTCTTTGCTATAATGTGTCTGATGGGTCAAACGCCCACTAAATCATGCTCATCATAAAGCGTTACTACAGTCACATAAATTTAAGCCTTTTAGTGCAGGCCTTTCATCAACTCATAATGCTGTCCATGCAGCAAAATCTAGACACTTTGGAAAGCCTAATTGTAAGTTCAGGCTATGAAATGCTCATTTTTCTCTTAAAAACCTCTTTTTATCACCATTTCTTGTTGCCCTATGGTGTATATTGATTTTATATACTATACAGCAAGAGAGATAATTGTGTGCAAAGAGCTGTGTGTTATTTAAGAAAAAGGAAAATAAATAAGTCTATTTGGCAAAACTATGAGATGAGATGAGATGAGTGGGTAGATGTCACTATTCCTACAAAAATATACAGCAGTTGCAGGCTCTGCTGTAATCTAAATTGCTACAAAAGTAATCGTTAAATTACAAAAACACATCAAACTCGCAGACCTCCCGGAGACCCGGTGCGTTTGGCTAAACCATGTTCCAGCATTCGTCCATCCTCTATGGTAAAACAAAAGGTGGGTGTCCCCTTTGTCAGTCTATCATGAAAACTGGACCAGGTGGCTAATCCTCCTCAGGGAACTTGAACCTTGGCAAAGTATCTACCAGAGGCTGAACAGATGCTTAGGCACTCATTAACCAATTCATTTCATCGTCACACACACGATGCGAGTGTAACATTAAGAGCCTCACAACCCTGCTTCCACCCCCACAACCAAGAGCCGAGGCTGAAAACCTGCCCCTTGCTTGTTCAATATGGCCCAGGCTGGTAATGCAAATTTAACTTTTCCAACTGGCTGGAAACATGTAGATCACACAACACAGCAAGAACCCAATTTCAGAGTTTTCTGAGCAGGTGGATGCAAGTTTTTGAATGTATTTTTGTAAAACAGTAGCAGTAGGAAAGCCCTCTCTCCATGTGTCCAGCCCTGCAAGCACACTCAGACGAGCTGGCATCCCTATTACACTGTCAGGCTCATTGCTGCAAGCAGGGTACCTGGCGGCAGCTGCAGAACCGGGCCCTAAAGACTGGAAATAGCTTGAGGATGACTTGAAGCTTCACATCACCCTTGTGGCTCTAGTAACACCAGCAACTACCTTAGGGTGGGGTTGTTTAAAAAAAAAAAAAAAAAAGAAGAAAAAGAAAAAGGAAAACACACAACAAAAGCCCTAGAAGATATTTAGAGGAGATCTAAAATACTGGGGGGTGTGTGGTGTGTATAAAATATAATTTCAATAATATAAATACAACAGGGGATACAGGCAGCAAGTCACAAAAAGCAAAGCTGATTTTTTTTATGGCATAGTTTTAGGAGTTAAGCCATTAAGAAATTAATAGGCAATATCTAAAAGGGATAGAGAAAAGAAATTAACCCTACCTCAACGAGCAGTTGAAAACAGAAAAATAGCAAACCTCTCTTTTCAAGCGGCTTCCCTTTCATGCTGGACAATAATTGAAAGAGAGCCAGTACCAGCAGAAACCACAATTTAAGGAGAAACAAGAAGGAAGAGACTCCTGTACACAACCATACTTTGCTTTCAGTTCATTTGCTTTCTCTTACCATACCATCAAAAGGGAACTGCTCCATCACCTATGGAGCTGAAGGGAACTGCACCACTGGAACGCCATTCAGTGCAACACCTTGGTAAAACCAAGATGTGACTGGAGAGTCATTCAGTCAGGGCTGCAGGAAAACTTCCAGCAGCGCTCAGATATTTTTGCAGTTTAACTCGCATTTTTCAGACTAGGTTCACACTTGTTTAAACAACAGAAACATCAGTTGGTACAATGCTGTGATGTTTGGTTTGGTCAGTTAGGAACCTCAAAAATCTTAGCTATGACTGATGCCACACATTCACCTCTGGGATACACATCTACCTTAAAAAGGGGAAGCAATGTTAGTCCGAGTTCATATTGAAAAACATACTGTGAATATTTTTATCTGGTTCTATTTTCTGAAAAAAATTATCTTAATTGGTGAAATACAATGAAGTGTGCTAAAACTAAATCCTACCTTAGGCACCAGAGGGTCTCAGACCTGGCGAGGCTGGACTGGCAGCAGGACCCAGGGAAAACTTTTGTTTCAGCTCTGCCTGCCCACCTTCTGCCTACCAGACAGCTCACAGCACTCTGCCACACTCACCAGGCAGCAACCGAGGTTATGGAGAGTCTTAGAAGTAACTTTGAATGTCCTTTGGCTAGAACTAAGCTTCTGTAAAGACTGTTTTTTAGTCCATGTTTTAAGGTAGAGGTTGGTGATGGAGTAGCTTATGACATGCTTCTGAAGAGATGCTGCTGGTGAATTTTGGAGCAGAAAAGCGCATTTTATCCTCAACTTAAAGGATGAGAAACCAGCAAGGGTCAGACACTGCCTTCGTGTATTTTACAGCACTGGGCACAGTGGGTACAGAGATTGGAAGAAGAGATGCCAAAGAACAAAAATAAAGCAGAAGGGAAAAACGCCTCTACAGCTGCCAATCTCTAGGCAACTAAAGCCCACAGCCCCCCTCCTCAGGGGGAGACCTACTGCTGCAGGACTTACAGGAATTGATCCTGGCAATGACAGATGAGATCCAAGCCTCAAAAACCTTAGGAGAGAACAGCTTTATAGAAACGGACTTAAAATAAATAAATAAATAACGTGTCCCAGGCCAGAATAGAGCCTTCTTAGATCCCAGATCACTGACATGATAGTCAGCAATGGTGCTACTATCATGTCAGTGCAGCTGCTTGCTCATCCACACGAGATGCTCGGAGCAGCTTTTAAATGTGAGGACAAAAGGCCCAGTCCAGGTGCACCTCATCCCAATATGAGTCACGGCCACCAGCAAGACCCCAGCAGTATTCCCATGCCATCTACTTGCATCAAAGGAAAGGGGACGGGGGGAAATGCCACAATTTTATTTATGAAAGTAAGAGCTGATGAGAACTATTTACACCCAGCAGTAATTCACAGTTACATCAAACCCTTCAGTACCACAGTTCTGTGCATTGCACGTGAATTACAGAGCATAAAGGGTTTCTAATTGCAAGTCTCTGGTAAGCAGGGAAAAAAGCTCAGAGAGCTGAAGTGAGCTGGGCACTGGGATGCAAGCACCTGGGGAACCTCAGAGACACCCCACAAGGCTTCAGGGTGCACGAGGGGTGCTCCGTCCTACACTTTCAGCCCAAATTCATAAATGTGTTAGAGAAAAGCTAATTTTATCAGAAGCTCTACCTGCTCAGAAAACACACAAAAATGAAGCTCCTGATTCCTTGGGACCATTGCTGTGCCCTAGCAGGTCACCAACGAGAGGGGTGGCAAATAAACCCTGACCTTGTTCATAACCATTTTGCACTTACCTGAATGACTCCCACAGGTTGTGGTGACTGCAGCTGGGTACCCACCAGCTCACCACCGCTCCCTGTTACACAGCTCCATCAGCAGCTGCTCATCACTTCACTGAAGTTCAGCAACTTCAACTAAAACCAGACACCGAGGGGAACCTTCAGCTAAGAAGTCAAAACTATTTCTGAAAGCCAGGCTGAAGAAAGAGCATTGCAAATTGAAGAGCTTCTGGTAAAACAACCAAGGGAAGCCCTTTCCTTGCAAGCTTCCCCCATGGCAGGCAGAGGAGCGGAAGCCCAAGCTGTGCTGGTAGGTGCCATTTTATACCCCCATGGTGTGGGGCAGGTGCAATTGGTGCTAAGCGTGTGCAGCCAGGAGGCTCAGGGGCTGGGCAGGCTGATGGCAGAAGCTCCAGCACCTGGGCTGGGGCAGCTTCACCCCTGCCTCGGCTCAGCCCAGGGGCCACTCTGTTGGCCCAGGATTTGTTCCGTAATTATTATTTGAAACATCTCAGGACAAAGAACCTTTTACATTTCAGAACCAGAGATACTCTTACAGGCTTTGACACTGTTTGCCAAGTTCTGGTGCGAAGCAAAGTCCTTCTTTATTTTGACTCTGGGGAAAAAAAAAAAGAAAACTTTCTCTGCAGAGTGACCTGCAGCAGAAACAAGTGGTTGCAAAGCAGGAGAGCGGCAGCTGGGGCATCTCCACTTGGGCTGGATGTGGCACTGCACGGGCACAATGCTGGTCCTTACCTGCTTCTGTCAAGAAACAGGCTGTCCTGGTCCAGTGCTGTCTAGACAGTATGTGCTTGCTACGTGTTCAGCTCAAACACAAAATCTATCCTGTGAGCAGGTGCCAGCTGGAACAAAAGCATCTTCAAAAACAAGTATTCCATCTCTCCTGCCTGATTGGCCTATTTCTAGAAAACAAACCAGTGCTTTAAAAAGGCAAAAGCATGCCTTGCCCAAATCCAGCTTTTTTCATTCCAAAGATACATAACTGGCTTCAAGCTCTCCTCCTTGCTCTGCCATCCCAGAAAAAATGGGGTGACAGAAGAGAAAGGAAGTCAAATATGCTTTATTACTTATTAGCTGGTAATGTAATACCTTCTGACAAGCTGAACTGTTGTAGCAGGCGGCTGTGGAAGTTGCTACACGGCCTGTTTAGAATGAAAACAGGAACGAGAGACAGCTCTGCAAGGGAGGTTTTGAGCACAGCTCAGCCATCCTACCATGCCCAAACCAAGTACTTTTATCCAGTTAATTTAGTGAATGAATCCCTCAGAGTCTCCAGCCATCTACCACTACAGCTCATTAGAGCCCAATATCCGATTTTTCATGCTGTACCACTGAAAGCACTTATGCTTAAAACGTAATTAAACTTAAAACAAACAAGATCTCTTTTCCTCCCTCTGCAGCCCCGGGACCTGCCCCCACCAGCCCCTGCCCGCGCTGACAAAGGCACGCACCTCCGCGGCGTTATTTGGGAAAACACCGCACACTTCCCCCACTGACGGCGTGACATTTGCCTGACCATTCATCCTGTGAGCAATTAGAAATCTAAATACTGGGTGTAATGCCTGGCTATTGGGATTTAAACTGCAGATCTCTTACAAACGAGTAATGCAGTAAGACTTGCTGTCCGACGAGGTGTCTTATTGAAATATCCCAGGCTGGTTCACTTGTCACAGCTGTCGTTTCAGCCATTTGCACTTACACTGTATTGCTTTCATTACAAAAATAGAAATTTGTGTCCTAAGTGCTGTTACATTACTAATGCTAAATATTTAATTCCCCGGGGTTCTAATTATGGTTGAGCACTGGCAACACTGATTCTACTTTTTAATAACAACTGTAAAAGCAATTTGAGCATTTTTCAATTAATTAAATACATAGCGTGCGAGTAACCTCTTGTCATTTTGCCCTCCAGGACCTGAGCTAATTTGTGTGGAATAAAATGTTTTGAAAATTAACTGATATACTAGTCTGATCATTGTTGTTCTATTAAATTATAGTCTGCCAAACAAGCGGTGTATAATAGTTACACACCATACCGTTTCCTTATTTATGACGGAATGGTGGTTTTTTGAAAAAACTTCTCTAGTGCGTTTCTAGAGAGCACATTGGAGAGGCCTAATTAGCAGGCAGGAGATGGTCTGTGTACACCAGCATCAGCAGGCTTACAGTGCAGTGAGTCTTCAGCGATGAAAAACAAAGCCTCTCTCCATTCTTCAGACCTCATTTTCACCTTCTTTCATGGCTGAAATTGAAAGTGTTAATTAAATGACTTTCTCCTGCATAAACTCCTACGGATTAGTTAGTAGTCTACACTTTAACACGTGGGAATTGACTTGCAATATTAAAACACACAAGTCGTTTAGAAACCAATTCTTCGTCTTCAACTTGCAGAACCCAATATGAAAAGATTTGCCCCTAAGATGAGTTTGTTGGAATACACGGACAGTTAAAAATACCTAGCCTGCTCACGCAGACATCCAGGCATAAAACTAACTTCTACTGCATACCTAACATGATGCTAAAATTAAAAAGTGTGGTTTCCATTTATACAGTCCTAGAAGTTTAGACACACAACAGCACCTTACATATCCTGGTAAGGGAAACTAACCTCTTATTTTCCACATCCCACATTAAAAATAATGAAAATCAACTGGGAAGAATTAGCAAAAAACCTAGAATTTTGAAAATATTTTTCCCACATTTTTATTTGTAGCTGATGAATAATGTTCTTTCAGTATGTATTCTAACAGTGTATTTTATTTTATAGCGTGCAATAATAGTAAGTCAAACATATTGCTTGAAACGTGCTTAAGGTTTAAACATCCCAAAATATACAGGTGAAAGTTTGATGGTTTTAGCCAAATAATTCAACAGTAAGGGCAACGTTCTACTCTGAAATCATACAAAATATGGATGATAGATAAACAGCCAGTCTGGAGTGCACTACTAAGACTTTTGACACTGACAAAGCATTTCAGGAAGCAAAAATGTCTTACTAACATACACTGGTACCACAGGCTTTCCAGGTGAAAGCTGCCTGTGACTTAATTATTGCTATTTAAAAAGAAGATTTTGGAAAAGGCATCTCCAGCCACTGTGCTATTGTATTGAGACTTTCTCTCTGAGCAGGGTAATGGAGATGGCAGCTCCGTAAACTGGAAGCGTTCACAAAAGAAGAAACAGCACATTTCCAGTACCTTGCCTGGTTCCTGCACCCCGCTCATCCTCAGGCTGCCTCTGTGCACCGCTGCCACCGCCGCTCACCGCAGGGCCACGAACCTGCTCAACCTCCATGCACTTGGCACCGCTTGGGTTTGAAAGAGGTGGGGCTGTTTCTGAGAGTGTTGGTCAGACTCTGGGGTCACTCAAAGGAAGAATCTGTCCCTCTGATATTTTCCAAGACTGCCACCTCTTCCAGGAAAGTACTTTGTGCCTGTATCTGTACCGAGCACGGACACTGGTACCACTGCGTGCAGCTCAGAGCGCTCCATTCTCATTGAAACCCACGGGAGCGGAGCGTACTTGGTCTGCCACCATGGGCCATGTAAACAAAATACATGTAAAGTGAGGTCAAAAAATGTTCTGATCTTGAAACTTCCACGTTTGTTAACTCTGCCTGAAATTCATAATTATAACTCTAGAAAAAGAATATCAGAGATGCTTTAAAGACATGAACTGTTAACAGGAAAGGCAGACTAACTGAACATGCTCAAATGGACATAAAATTGTTCCAATATACAGGGAAGGGAAAGGGAAAGGGAAGGGGGAAGGGAGAAAAAGATCATATCACTGAAAATTGCAATATCGGTAATTATATCTGTTCAACAGACTTTTTGAGGACATCTGTTTATAACGTGTTTGGTCACTGTGTGTTGTAATTATAAGTCTATTTTTCCACAACTCGCAAAGCATTAAACATGCAGAACGTTGCACTCATCATACTAGTTAAAATGAAACCAAGCCTCAGTTTACGTTCAATTCCTTACTTGCTACACCAAGACACTCACACACTAAGAGCTGCAATTCAAACTAAGCACGACTGCATTTCAGTTAAAAAAAAAAAAAAATCAATGAACTGCAGATTTCTTTTGGCACCAAGCAAATTAAGGTTCTCAGTCAGCATTGCAACACTATTTTTTTCCAAATAAATACTAAATAGAATATACAATCACTGTCAAATAAAAGTGCTCAGGTCTTAAGCATTTGTATGTAGGGGTGTGCGTGCATACATAAAACATACACACGCACAAAATATGAAGAACACAGCAGTGTATTGCAATAATAGCTCTCTTCTTAAAGATAGATTTATATAACAGTGTAAAACTTGACGTTATCTTTACTACTATTAAAAGCTCCCCAGTATATCTCTAGGCATCTGACTTCAATAAATCCTGGAAACATTCAGCACACATACTGAGTTTTAAGGAAAGTGCAGCATGTGTCAACTTCAATAAAAGCAGTACAGTTCTTTAATTACCCCAATCACCCAGCAGCTGCTTTAACGAAGTGTTTTTCTGAACATGTAAAAATGTAAAATACCCAAAGAAATCAGTCATCTATGCGCAATGACTACTCAGCATCTAACAATAATGGATATACTGGAGGACAAAAACGTGAGTCATGCCAAGCCCATAATTCTCAGTGACTGACTGTAAAGCACTTACAGTCGGCATTAAGCTTTTAAAACTCCAACCCTAATCAATCGTAAACAAAGAAATAACGACCTCATGGTTATTTTTAAAATCATAAACACTAGCACATAACTTTAAATAACTTTTCTGCTTTTTCTGATTCACACAGCATTCTTCCCAGGTAAAATACGTAGTTCTGCTTGGAAACAGGCTAGTACATACAAGTTAAAAAATAACACCACCTATTTAAACACAAGCTAATTATACCTGGCATTTTGGACTTCAGTGGTAACATACTGCTTGCTGTAGAGCAGAAAACAACCCTGTTAGCCAAAACCAAAGGTGCACAAGATTCAGAAATCTAAGCGCAGACAACCTCCCCTACTCCAAACGCTTATGCCCCCAAGTCTTTTCATGGTACAGGAGAGCCAACATCATCTCCCCAGGCTGTAGAGAACTTGGAAACGTACAACTTGCACACATTTATTTCAACCTTGGTGACAGCACAGCAACAAAAAGCCCATTAAAAAGAAAAAAAGGCAGATAACTGGATGCGATCAACTTTTTGTAACATGCTAGTGAATGGATGCCAGCTAACTGATCTTAGTAGAGAACAAACATAATTTATACACAACAGGATCCTGACAGATTATTTTAAACCTAATACTTATTTCTAGCAGCAAGGCAACATTACACTTTGTAGAAGTATACACTTTAGAAGACATTTACTCTGAAAAAAAATGTTCATGTGCTGTTTGATTAATTTGGCAGGACGGGGAGGGATGGATGAACGAATGAAACCCACCTAAAGCCAATGAAACATAACACTCTGCAGAACCAAGCCGTCAGGTGAAAGAGGATCTTTGAAAAAGGCACAGTGTTAGGAGACAGGAACCTTGCCGAATTAGTTAAGTGATGCCCCCCTCCCGATCTTTTTTTAAAGAGAAGTATAAGTAACTCTGAGTAACTTTTCAGTGGAAGCGGCTATGCTGTGAAGATATCTGTTACACCGAGATGCCTTCCTCCCTTCCAAGCCAAAAGGACACCCAAGATGACCCAGTCTGACCCCAGGTGTAGCAAAAGCCACAGAAGCCCATGAGGAATTCCTATACCCGACCCAGCCATTTGTTCAAGCATATACCTCTATAAAAACATTTCATCTTCATTCAAAAGATAGAAAATCTACTATTCCCTTTCTAATAATTTCTAATGATTCATTGCTCTTATTAAAAGTTTGCACCTTAGAGTTTGTCATTAACTGATTTTTATCTCTGTATATTGTCAACACATATTGCCTTGAAAATGTTTTGCTATGTCTGGAGTATGAAAACAGTCATATAAAATCAACTGTCACATTACAGATGAAAAGATTATTTTCAGGAATGCACATTTTATTCAACCAAATTCAAACTGAAGTTAAAGGAGTTAGAAAGTAACCGTACAGTACCAGTTAAGAAGGTGAACTACATTTTGTCCAACATATTTGTGGAGAACATACGTAGAAATCATGTGTTTATAGTAATAAACACATGATTATGCGTGGGATCCTGACACATTCATACTGAGTGCAGCAATCACTGAAGAGCCAGGAAGTCTCGTTGAAACCAACCTATTATTTGGAGTATTTATAAGAAAAAAAAAAATCTGTCTGCCTCTGAAATTGTATTTTGTTTTCTTTTTAGTGCTATATAAACAGTATGACAGTCTTAACTATAGTATTTGATCATTTTAAGTGCTTGGATGTAAAATTTTACTCATCGGCATAACATATCCACGACAGCGCTCTACATAAGACATACATTATTTTGCAATACTCGTTTAACTATGTATTGCCACTTAAGCAGGCAAAAAGATTATTAGGCAATCACAAGCATTTGATTAAATCTTTTAACCTTGGTACTACAATAGTCCATATTCAGGTAAAAGAATTATATGAATTATAGGCTGTCTCAAAGAGCTGTGGAGGCTCGTTTCCCCTTAGTTCATGGTCAGGGGAGACATTTGACAGTCCTCTGGAGAAGGTACATCACTTCTGACCTTGGCGCAGATGCCAAGAACTCAGCTGTGGCTTGACCCCAGGCTGACGGCACAGGGCACAGCTCTCACACCTGGAGCCGCACCCACCTTCACCAAAGAGTTGCAGAGATTGGATCGGGGGCAAGTTGAAGATTTTGGAAACTATGTGGTTGGCGCTTTGCCTCCTTGAACTGTGCACACACTAAGCATTACGCTGCAAGGCTAACAAAGGTGAGAAAGAGTTTGACTGAAGAGTCAAACATTTTCTCAACATACAGCAGTACATGGCCAAGTTAACTCAAAACCTGGCAGAAAAGCAATAGGTTTCACACTCTGCCGTATCTACTTTTTTTACATATAATTTTAAAATACTAGTGAATTCCAAGTTTGTGCATGTTCCCAAATCTCTTTGTAAGCCTTAGTCCCAAGACCCACCATGCCTCATTTCTTCATGTCACTATTTTTCAGACCCACAGTTCAGGGAAGAGCAGATGCAGGCTCCAGTCTGAAGGCACTGTGATATGGTCGCACTGCTGAGGAGAAACCAGACAGGGGAGGCGGTTCTTTGCCTGCAAAGCAGCACCTTCCCCTTACACACCAGTTCCTTTCCAGACGTTTCCTCCCTTACGTATGGCACATAGGAGAGGCCAGCGCATACTTCCTCATTCTTTAGCATAGGGCCAGTTAAAAGATATTGCATGCAATGCCAGCTGAGCTGGAGGTTCAGTCCTTTCTGTGACTGAACCGAGTTCTTTTCACCTAGCAGTGCCCCAAGAGGAGACGCAAGCAGCGCTGCTGCTCTCAGGTTTCTGACGGATCAGAAAGCCTCTTGTTCTTTGTGTGCCCAAGCCGTCTGTGGGACGGCACCTACACTCCACAGCCTTCTCACAAGAAGGGTCAGCGCTGAAGGAGCTGTGCACTATTTTTACTCAGTATGCCTTCCAGTACTAGACATCATCCATACCATTCTAATTTTGGCATGGGCAACATCAAGAGCTTGGACGCCTTACCGGACCTCAGCATCTACTGATGCAACATTGGACAGAGAAGCAGCAGTGGATGGGGTGGCCTCTCCTGCTGGAGGTCTTCTCCCCTCTTCGCTAAAGGCAGCTCAGGGCACCATGTGTCAAAAACAGTTCTCCTGAGGCATATGTTGGTTGAGGCAGCTTCTTTGATGAGTAAAGCTCAACGATGTGTCCTTTAGATAATGGAAACATTTGTACCTTTCATGCACCTTGACCAGATACATTTTCCTGAAATAGGTGTCCTGTCACCTACACACACTCACACCAGCATACACAAGGAGTAAGTCAAAGAGCACAGGTTTATTTTATATTATCCAGTATGTCCCCGAAATGTGAATATTATACATGACAGAACTGCACAGCTTTCTAACATGTCCAGTTTTTACCACATCTTAGAGATAACTGCACCTGCTGAAAAGACTACACCACCACCAGCTCCTCAACAACCCTCTTGTCAACACGCCACCCTCCCAGATACGCCATCTGTGCAGCTGGTCTGTGCATTCCCTGCCCTCTCATCAAAATGACCCAGGGTGCTAGTTAACTAATATTTGATAACACGATTAACTTTGGCTGAAATAAATCTGGGTGTGCTCAGGGAAACAGTTCAGTTTGCTTCTCTAGCAGGAGCAACAACCTCCAGGAGAAAGTGAGCAAGCAAGCATGCATGAAGCCTCCTTCTTTAACCAGCACAGCTGCTGACAAAGGAGGCTGTATCTCTTGCCTCCTCTGAAGTTAATCCCAGCAGTTTAAAGCAGATGTGTGAAAAAAACATGAATCTGAAATTACTCTAAAATGCTACTCCAAGGACACATTAGTTCCACTAGAGTCAAAGTATAAGCCAGACGCAATAGGTCAAGTTCTAGTCGAAGAGATTGCAGAGAAAGTAAGAGCTAATAATTCTTAATTTGGCATAACATGACATTCCCAACAGCTTCTGTCTCTCCTTCCAGTAATTGCATCTTGGCAGTGTACATATTAAAAAAAAAAAAAAAAAAAAAAAAAATCATTGCACAAAAGACATTTTCTGTTTGAAAAAAAAAGCAGGGGAAAAAAAAAGCAAACCACCTTTCTTTGTAATAGTGTCATTCCAAAAACTGAAGACACTTTCACTGAAAGGAACAATACGCTGATCAAAATACGAAGGGGACAAAACCTCATTCATTCCTTATTTGTTTAAGAATTACTAAAAAGAAACATTTTTGCAGGAGGCTAAGGCAACAGTAGTTCAGACAATAATAAATTGAGCATTGTAAGAATAACTATTCCATTGAATAAAAGAACTCTGGCAAGAAACTTTTCACATGGCATTCAACAGACATTCAAATAAATGAATGAAGTATGCAAGTTAAATTACTTCAAAAATAAAGACTTTCCAGCTGTTTACCATGATGACAACATTGTATAGAAAGATACAATAGCTCTTTGTAGCCTAAAAATTGTCAGTTTTATTTTACAAAGATGACTTCCAAAAGCATCTTGTCATGACAATCGAGTTTTGAGGAAAAAACAACCTGTCATTTGATAAATAGATTAAATTAACTGTCATTAAAACCACTTAAGCACTCCTCCTTCCTGTTATCCTTCTCATCTCGGCAGTAACTGATAAGATTTCAGGGAGGTTCAGTCATTGATTGCAGGATCTAGAAAAGAAACAATTTTGCATACAGTTATCATTCTCATTCACAGCTTCTAGTTATTGTATTTCACTAACTTGCACTTAATTGGCTTCCTTCTGCCACTGGCACGAGCACAATCGACCATCTACTTCATACAAATCACCACTCACTGCTGCAATTACACCTTATACCATTAAAATACTGTAGTGGTTGCATCCTATCACGTTAATAGTACATACAAAAGTAACATTACCAAGGTCCTGTTATCCACCAACTATGAATTGCTAATACCAGCCAGTGCATTAGCCAGTAGGAATCAGATGTTACTCATTATCATGCAGTTCATTACTTATGGGACATGGCTGAGCTTGAAACTGGAAGATTTCTCTGTAACTTCTGGAAAAACCTACCACTTGTCGACAGAAACGTATCACCAAAGAAAGTGAAGGACCAGATGCAACGGTTACAACAGAATTAGCAAAGCGGAAAACTACAGCTGTACGTTTTCCCAAAAAACATTATCCAAGATTTTGTTTGGCTAAGCAAGCAACTTCTTTAAGAGGAAAGGAGGGCATGGATTGGTCAAAGAAAAAGACCTGAGCCTTGCATAACGAGACTAACTCCTGTGCATCCCTGGAAGGCTGTCTGCATGGCAATCCCACTTCCAACATACAAAGTAAGTAATTGTATTCCCACATAAAAGCTACCATGGCACACCTCCACCTTGGCAGATTTCTAGCTGGCTTTAATCTTTTCCATCTTCCACATGCCAGGTTCCTCACACCAACTGGCCCTCAGTGACAGCAGAGTTTTTAATGCCATAGAACACCTTGATGCAAACAAATTTTGCCCTTTCTTCACCTTTCGCTAGACTACCCTGCCATTTAGTCACTGCACTGACGTAACAACTACACTTTCTTCTGCTGCACTGCAGCTGTACATCTACTGACGTGACAACAAGAAGCAAGGGTCTTCATCCCTACAGGAGCGTAGCTGCCTTTTTGGTTAGCAACTTGCATCCTTTTTCATGCCGAGGACAGAGCCATATGGTCCTTCAAAGGGACATCAAAATAAGTATGACAGGTCAGTGCAATCATCATACTGAATGAATTCAAATGATGCCATATCTAAAATGAAATGTGTGCACATAATAAAGATTCAAATGACAAAAAAAAAATCCCCTACCCTTTATCCCTCTCTGAATTATTTATGAATTCTGCAACTCCAGCTGTTGCCACCAGCCCAAGGACATTACTTCATTTGGGGAACGACACTTCATATTGAAAGATAAGTTAACAAAACAAAAAAGGACACTGTGGACCCTCCTTACAGGCCACAGCAAAGCATAATACATCTTTTCCCAGCGCTTACAAAAGAAAATAATGAACAATCAATTCAGTTCACGTTTCTCAACTTGTTTCCATAATTCCAGAGACAGATTTCAACACTCATGTATTAAGTCAGCCATGCCTTTTTAACCATTGCAGTTAGGCAAGACTCTCAAAGCGTCTTGGATCCTCCTCAATTTTTTTTAGGGTTATCTCCTCTAACAGTTCACCGTAAACCATATGCCACCATACCAAAGACTTTGCGATACTACTGGCACTCAAATTAGTACTACTCATTAGTACATAATGTGGTCATTCCATGAAAATGTGAGTATTCTGCATATATGGAATTGCTTTTGATAAAAACAATTATTTGCTCATAAATTAAAACAGAAAGAAACAACAACTTCAACATATGTAGTTTAGGGCACAAAGAATTGGTTTCAACTAACCATGACATTTAGATGAGCAAATCCGACACAGTGCTGTCTACCCACTTACAGAACACTCTGATTCAGGTTCCATCACATATTAGTTCTAACAAACAAATTGAGGAGGGGAAGGCTTACCCAGTAAGCACGATTTCCATCACCTACATTTACATGCCCTCCCTGCTCCCACATCCCTTCCATCAACTAAAACAAGCTCATAGTTTATCTGTAGAGCAGAGAACACAGAGGCGGAATAAACTGGGGCGGGGGGGAAATCAGCCATTGGTTTTGGATGCCACCTTATTCACAGTGGAATCTGACAAATAGGTATAGAGATCTGAACTGCTATACAAAACCACCTACAAGAACATACTGAGACAGTGTCTTCACGTCAGGCCTGAAATGAACTGAAATGGGTCAAAATTTGCAAGTCCCCAAGTGTCAAGGGACATATGGCCCCTAAATATTAGCCCTTCATGATTTACCAATAGCCTCTTCTCTGCCACAAAGGAGAAGTCTGTTTCTCTGTTCTTACCCATGACCTTCAATCACAGTGTTTTCTGCTTTTACTTTCACCTAACTGAACAGCAACTGGGTTTATGTGCTGCTCCTAGGAGATCCCAAATGCCACAAGAACTTTCCACTGATTAATGATTTGGGGTTGTTGTTTGTTTTGGGTTTTTGTTCATCCTCCATAGTCACTGGAAAGTGGACTAGCAATTGTAGCAGTTTAACACTAAAAGGAGATGTGTGAATAAACTTAAGAGCTTCCAAGGTACCATCACCAGAAATCTCCAGTA
>VYZW01063017.1:7020-18706 GCA_013401315.1 Balaeniceps rex
GACATTTTCTTGGCCTCAAGAATTTGCAGAAGGAAAAAGTAACTAAGATTTTCATGGTACTTTTTATTTTCTAATTGCTAGGACTCATTTTGAGAGCTTGTCCACTTTTACAGCTATATCAGTTGGTTTAACAGATAATCTCAACTCTCCCGATAAGACCTCTTTCCGTATAAAATATGACCCAAACCATGGAAAATAGACATTATTATTTTCTACTAATACTATAGACAGCAAAACTAAGCTCAGCTATATATACTAATGCAATGCATACAAACAGGCTATCCAAAGCCATTGCAAGCACCATCTGCCCAAATTTCATTTAAACCATACTAGCTTTTTCAGATGCTCAAAAAACTCCTTTCAGGAACCTGAAATACCCCACCTAATTAATGTGATAGCCAAATTTGTGTTCAAAGAGTGGCTTCAAAGAGAGGGGATGGATGTTCTTGTTCAAAGAGCAGGCTGCTGGGTGAGATAAGGTCAATTCCATGTTCAAACTTCCTGTACAGCAGCAGACAAGTCACTTGGGGCACAATCCATATCGAAAGCAGTCCTTCCATGGACTTCAAGCAAGTTCTGAACCAGTCACTAAATCTCTCCAAGCTTCAGTTCTCCCTCCATGAAATGCATACACAAGAAATTCCCACCATACAAGTTAAGGTAGTGTAGGAATCAGACCTATAGAAAGGCACCTTCCAGGACAACCTTGGCTGAACATAAGGCCATGCTTTTCACAAGCCGCTGAATAAAAAGTGGAAAACTACACACATTTTTTAGGTCATTTGCATCAACAACAGTTTAAGACGGTATTAGCAAGACTTAGAATGCTTTCTTTTTTTTTTTCCTTCCCCATATATATCTTGCTGTGACAATGTCCATCTAAATCCCAAATAAATGCACAGTTACACTTCTTTATTATGGCTTTACTCTCACCAAGAATGGTCTTAATGTCAAGTGGCTTATGCTGCAAAACTAACACTTCTACTATGACACTTTGCGCACCACGGAAAGGCAGTGGTGCAAGGTAGCCCAAGGAGACAGAGGCAGTGATCCACTGCTCTGTAAAATTAAGAGTGCAATGGTGTGAGAAATCTCCTGATTGGGAGGCAGAATCGTCATGTGAGTTGCTTGGGTAAAACAAATAGCTATATATCCTACAGCACAAAGCGGCCACCCATTTTTTGTGTAAAATTATCCCCTTTCTTGATTGTTAAAATTAACTGTTAAGAGTTAGCTATCATTGAATTATTTTCCTTAGCAATAGGCTTAATTTTTGGTTATTATGTTCCCTGCTGTGCTCAGTTTGGATGCCCTGTGACTGCTGATTTATGTCTTAATATGTCTCTAGATCAGTGTTTCTCATCAACAGATTTCAATGCTAGAAGGCTGCCACAGGAGACAATTGGGAGTGAGGTGAAGGAGAATGTGAGGCGTGTTCGCTTTTGTCAGAATTCAAATTAAAGAAAATCTTGCTCTCTTACATCCTCACATATCTTTATCCTTCAAGCTGCAACCACTTTCCAAATACATACCAATAAAGATACAGATTCGGTACAGCTACCGTTCATTAAAAAAAAAAATAGTGTTTTTTTAATAAAAGCAAGGGGGAGGCAGAAAATACGTTCACTTCACAGAGTCCTATGGAAAGCCTGAGCATGCTGGTCTCTGCTGAAGCTGCTACTGAGGAGCAGTAACACATCTGTCTACTTTACATACTTCTGTAGCCCCCCCCACACACACACTATCTGAGTGTATGACATGCTTACAGTATGCCTGTGAGGCAGGAAAATCCTGCTCTCTCCACTTTCCAGACAGAATCAAAAGAGTAAGTGATTTGCTCAAAGTCACATGGGAAATCTCTGAGAAACAAGGAATTAAACCCAAAGCTCTTCAATCTTACTTCATCTCAGACTGCATTCTTGTACGGTACAGAGCTAAGCACAAATGGGTTAATAGCACATTGACTTACACTATATCAGGTCTTCAACGAAAAGTGTTTTAGCAAAGTTATTTCCTACGGGTTCTAAATAAAATGACACCAGACTTATCTGGTTCTCCAATAATCTAATAAGATGAACCTTATTAGTTACTGATGCCATGAGTTTTATGTCATTTACAGAGTAAACTGAGCACTGAAAATGATGTGGAGTTTCAGCAATATCATAATCAGAAACTTCAACTTTGATTTGCCTTTGAACCAAAGAGCAAAACCAAGTTCAAATGTAACAGAGATGTGAGTTTAAACATCCTTGGAACATCACTAACAGATGTCAGCATTTCTGCTTCGCCTGCAACAGCTCTGTTATGGAAGATGCCTGCCTTCTGTTGCGGATGATGTTGTCTGAATACTAAAAATGCAGAACTAGAAGATGGTCTGATACAGCCCATTCTTGTGACATTCGCATTTCATCCAGATAATACTGCTCCTTCCATTGATGTGGTAGCTTCTAACAGTGATGGCAAGGAAAGGTACATAATATCAGCTCAAGAGGTGAGTCAGATAACTGCCATTTCAGTCATAAAAAGGACTGCCTTGAACATGAATCTAAGAAGCACAAAAGCAGCACATCACAGGCTTGACTTCCATAAGCTGGGTGAGGCCAGACTAGAAGGCCAGCAACAGCATCACTTAAATTGATTGTGAAACTAAAATCTCAAAGACTTTCTCAGTTTGTTTTAATGGCCTCTTTTATCCTCCACCAAATTAAGCATAATTTCTTGTAAGAAGAATATATATGAATTATTATAGCTAAGTTGGAGACAAAGGGATAAATCATAGGAATTGTAGTAATTTACAACTGTGACTATAAATTTGGCTGTCTTGATTCTTGTACCGTCAGTGAAGAATCAGTTGAGACTCAGACAGAGGGATGGGTCTGACACTAACACTGGCAGATTTCCAGCAACCTAACATTCTCTAATATCTCCAGATCTGCCAGACTGACTCCATCTCCAGTGCAAGCGCTGTAGACAGGGATCATACAGAGACACCTCACTATTCTAGAAAGAGGGAATGGTAAATCATCAACAAATACAAAAGTTTGCCTCCCATTTAATCATGGGAATAAAACCCAACAACAATAGGCTAAGGCAGCTACTCCTGGCCAGCCTGTGAATGCCTCATACCCACAGACGAGTGCTTATGCAAGAAAGTATTTCTTCTTGGAGACAGTACTGTCAGTGTAAATAAGGAGTCTTTGAAAAAAAATCTCTTTTGGATAAAAATGTCACTGGCAGGCTAAAATAAATTATTGTATTTTGAAGTATTAAAAATATGCCAGTATTTTAGAGTGTGCTTGTGTGCATGCGCAAGGTCTTGTCCTGATTTTTTAGAATAAGGCTCTCCCTATTTAAAATTTTACTGAGTTTTTCTGCAGTTTTCGAAAAGTTTGCTCAGAGCTGCTCTAAAACTGGCTGGCTGGACTGTGCCGAGTCATCCACCTTGAAATGTTTCACAGCCATAAATTCAACACAGCTCTGATGACAGCCAAGGAGGTTTTGAATTCTGTCAGAAGCCTGTCCAGCCTCCTGCCCATCTACGTGCTCAGCCACACAGCAGCAGGGCAAGCGGACTTCTGGGGTTACCAGGGTACTTATCCTCATCAGCCACTTCAGCATCTCCACAGCAGGTGAATGCCTCTCACTGACAGCAGCAGCCAGCATCCGAGAAGCCAGAACCAAGAAGATGGAATCTGACACACAAAAAGTAACGAGATCTGGTGATGATTCAAGCTTGTCTTCAAGAAAGCGGAAGCGGCCAAAGTCAGCAAAAAGAACCAAGGAGGGTATGCAGTAATTTGATTATCTAAAATATTTCGCAGTAATAAAATGCTGTGCTTCTCATAATTTTCAGTAGAAAACACACTCAATATCACTATCTGAGAAAATACTGCAAATATTTAAGAACAGCTATATTTTATAATGCCCATAGAACAGAGGTATTTGCCAAATTTTACCTCTCCATGGACTTTTACTTAGTTGAGTATCTTGTAATACCTGTCAACATGTGAAAATATGCTTTACACTGAGAGCAAAGTCAGAGTAAACACTTGGTATAAAATAGGCCATCACTAAACCTTTAAAGAGCCTTGATAAAAACAGTTATATCGGGTTATTTCAAAAAAAATCATAGTCTTTGTCAAACAAGATACAGATATCCCTACAGTACAAGCTAAAATTAACCATAGTGGCATTACAGGTAATAAATAGAACTTATTATTCATTGATATTGATTAAATACAAAATGTATCTATTACAGCTCTATTAGGCAGGCTGTGACCACCATAAATGCAGTATTATCTGCTAAATACAAACCTTATTAAAACAGTTTCCTACAAACAGTCCTAAGGGTAAACTTAATTTTCCTTCAATTATCTTAGGTATGAAGTTCAGAGTTCGGAGAGGTTTTCAATAGGAAACATTGCTTAAAATTCTCCAGCAGTTCTACACATGTATTCATTTTAAAATGGCCATTTTCACTGTGCTCGCCTTTAAATTATTTTATCCTTTTTTGCCTAACTAAGAGACTTTTCATGAGGGTTTTTATTAATTTAGAGTTCTATTTCTAGAGCTATTTTTTAATGGAAAAGTAGTTTTCAGGAGTTTATTGTCCTATGTTTAGAAAGACTGTTTGTAGTAGTGTGTTTACTTATTACTACTACTATTGAAACTACTGTTTTACACACACCCTCCCAATCATGTCATGTAGTTAAGTATAAAAATAAATGTAAAAAATGACATTCAGTAATAAGGAATGCGTATCTTTGTATGTTTCCTTTTGACAAGGTTTGTTATAGGTTTGCTCCTCCATTTTTTAAGTGTGATTACTATACGTTCACAATATCAAAGGCAAGTCAAAGAAGCATCCACAGCGTTCCCAACCAGCCACCTCTCCACTCTTCAGAGTTTATAAGAATGGGGCCGTTATAGCTTCCACCACGATGATCCCATAGTGCACAGGGTACCTGCCTTCCCTGAATAATGAATCCTCAAGGATTTTAAGTATGATCTGTTCCAAGAAATCAAACTGGGTTTTAATCTGGTTTTACCATAAATGGCTATTTTGCCATATATACGCATGTAAATGTGTGCATATCTAACATACATATATACTAGTGTATATAATACATATATATATATAACAAATATATATATATGAGTCACATATCCCACATGCATACATATATGTACATATTACAGTAGCTACAAGGAAGCTCAAAGACTGGACTACAGGTAGGCTTGTGGACTGCCTGCACCGTCCATTGCTTGCTCTCTGTGAGGACTCCTTCTGGTGTGATGTTGGCCCCAAACCAAATGAGGAGAGATTGATCGATCCGTTACCATTCTCCACCATTCTGAGCTGACCTGTATTTGAAGCACTGAAAAGCATTTTGGGAATGTCATTCTTCTAGCTTGGCCAGTCCAGATTTAACACGGAAAAAAATGTGCCATCCCAGAGCCACAGAGAGGGGAGGTGGGGAGCAGGGTGGGCGGTTGGCAGGCACCCAAGCCAAGGGACCTGGTGGCACTCGGATGACTGAAGGCACCAAGAGTGCACAGGTACAAGCGCTCAGAGAGGAGGAGCTGCAGTTCCATCCTGCCAGAAACATCAGCTCTCAGCACAATGAGAGGTAACAGCTCAGAAGATCCAGCTATTGTAACAAAATGGAAAATGCTAAAATGTTCTTGGGGATGGCTGCTCAGGCTGACTTGCAAAACACCAGACAGTCACAAAGAGACTTCCAGCTGTCCCAAGGAAGACTTTTGTCAAGGGCTTTGTGTTAAAAAGAGGCAGAAAAGAAAGAACCGATTGTTAAAGCTGAAGCTATACAAATTCAGATTAGAAGTAAGGCACATGCTAGTAATAGTGAGGTTAATTAATCATGGGAGAAACTTACCCATGTTGTGGTGGATTTCCCAACATTGGATAATTTAAAAAACAACATGCACTGTTTTTCTAAAGCATATGGTCTCATTCCAACAATAAGCAAAGTCAGTTGATATGAAGCAAAATAGAAGGGAGTTGTATGACCTGTGTTATGTAGGAGATTAAATGTGCTGATCCAAGCAGCCATTCTTAATTTAAACTTTGTGGGAAAAGGGATGGGTTCACAATGTGCAATTAATCAACATCTATTTACCAAGTTGACATGAAACCTTTCTATACAAGATGCCACTAAAATAATGTTACTGAATTAGGCACATTGTTTTCCACAAAGGACGTTTCTTTTTACTGAGATGTATTGGATTTTTTTTTTTTTTCACGAAACTTTAAAGTAAAGTTCACCAAACAAGAAAATTCACTGCAGAAAGTTCACCAAACAAGAAAATTCTCCATCAAGTAAGAGATAAATTTTCCATAGGATAATACAAGGCATTTAAAAAAACCAAGATAATTTCTTTTACAAAGGAAGTTATGTTTTACCAGAGAAAAATATGAATGAATAATGGAGCAATACTTGATTAAATCTAGTGGAATAAAGAAGCAATAGAATGGGCAGAATAATATATGCAGGACCAGAGCATCTGTATGCCATCTTGTAATAAATATGGCAAGAATAAAACATTAAAGGGGCAATGGAAGTGCGTGAAGAAGTGTGAAAGACAATCACGGATAGATTTTTTTTTTTTAAAGAGTTATAGTATGTATAAAACATCAGCTCTACGGGAGGACGGAAAAGATTCAGACTGAAGTTATGTGCAGAGGGAAATTACAAAAAGCAGGAGGCACAATTGGCAGGAAAGGCTGCAGCCTAAGTGCTTAAGACAGGTGAGATGTTATCGAGCAGATAAAGCAAAAGAGATGGGTGAAAGGCATGACAAGACATCTGAGAGGGTGACAGTGTAATTTGCTGCAGGGGTTGGTGACATATGAAAGGAGGCAGCAAGCCTACCACTCTATTACTACGTACTAATTTTCAGTATGTTTGTTTGGTTTGGGAGAGAAAGAAAACAGGTTTTTAACAATTAATTTTGCATTGTATCAATCAAACAACAAAGTCCATGGAGCGGTAATTTGATAGATCTTTCAGTAACACTTGGCCGTCCTGACTCAGCCTGAGTCAGTATCTTACTGCATGAGCATCCACACTGGTTTTTGCAAGGCTGCCACACAACACCAAAGGAGAAGGACACAACTGGTCACCAGTTTTGGTTAGCTCTACTCAGCTGGTAACCACAGCTGTGGAGGGAGAGTACAGGGTATGCACTCAAAAGTGTCCTGCTGCAACCTATTCTACAATGTGGAAAACAAAATTCCACTCATTATCTAAGCTAGCTGCCCAGAAGAAAATGCACTGCTTCATAAAGAAGGGGTGAAGTATTTTACTTCTCCTCTGGGAGAAGGGAAGGAATCAGGATTCAATCCTGTGCCTGGAGCAGCACTTACACTGGCACAGACTGTAAAGTTATAGCCTGGTCCTACCCAGCGGCAAATGACATTGTTTTTCTTTGTAAAAAAGATATATTTGTTCGACTTTTTTAGCTTCTTTTTAAATACGGTCCACTTCTCAGAACAATAAAATTTAGTAAGTTACCACTAACCACATTATCTGAACAGTTTAATTTTATGCCACGAGAAACATTTGCATCTGCTGATTAAGATCTGCTGTTTCCACTTAGCACCTCATGACAGAAGTTACCTGGAGCTAGAAGAGAGGCAGAGAATTTCTTTTAATAAAATATTAATATGAATTAATCCAGTGGTAGTAGCAATTGTTACTGAGTTCATTCTTCAAAATTCCAATTTTAATTCACCATCCCAGTGCTTTATTACTGACTTTTTACAGACCTTGTGAAATGAATTATAGCAAAAGCTCTGCAAGACAAAAAGATGTGCTGTGTGAATTACTTCTCATCATTGCAAAAATCTGAACTGCTCTGTTTACAAAATTGCACCTGATGCTTGTGTGTCATTTAAAAGCCAAGTAAATCTGCACTGTGGCTTGAAATAAGATTTCCTATTTTAATGTAAATATGAGTAACGATCAGTAAACACTGCAGTTTTGTATAATTAAAAGAACTAAAGAAATCATATAGTAGCTTAGGTTTTTTTAAGTATGCTGCACATGGCACTAACCTCCTTCAGGCAGCAACAGGCTTGTCCTTGACACTCATTCCCTCCTCCATCTCTTCCCTTCTCCCATCATCCCATTACACACACACACAGAAGGGGTAGCACAGGACAGGTTATATGCAGAGAGGTGACTCAATGACTCGGGGGTACCAATTCTAAACCGCTACACAGGCTGATGGCTAGGAGCAGCAATCAGATTTGGCTAGCAAGAGCTTCTGTGTCATTAACGAGTCCCAGCTGAAGTTAGCTGGAGAAGGGGTGACCAGAGTAGTGCGTTTAAGTAATTTGCATCTGTGTTGTGTTTAGAGTTATGTCTGTAAAAGTCCTGAGCCACAGCTTTTGCTCAGTCTATCTCATCAGGACTGGTGGTTTCTTTTATCAGTTCTGTCACTGACTCATTGTCTGACTGTGGGAAATTAATTTAGTTTTGCCTGTACTTCAGTTTTCTCAATTGCAAAATAGCAACGAACTCCTTTATATACATGTGTATACACAAACACACGCACACACTTTTACCACTTAAAGAGGGGTTTTTAGCATGACTTGCATGTTGAGATCCTAGCATTGGCATTTTACAATTAATGCAATATTTTAAACTTCTTGGCACACTTTTCCATATACTGAAAAGCTGTCCAATAGCAGAGGTCTATCCTTTCAAAAGCATCATCAGATTCTAAGCTAGAAGAAAGTTTATTTAAACATTAGTTTAAATACAAAAGTGACTAGGGTATGAGGTGTATTCACATATAACATTCATGTGTGAATACACCATACATGTAACATTTTTGTTAAATATAACATCATGTTATGTATGCATCTCCAGGCACTCTGAAGACAGAGTACCACATTTAGTCTTTCAGCTTCATATAAATAGAAACTTTATGCAAAATATTCAGTAGGAGAATTATGGTTACCACTGGCTATTTCTGTTTTTAAAAAAGTAATTAACCCTTTTTTCAGGCTACATGTTTTATTCATTGGCGATGCTGTTTTCCAACTTGTAGAAGAGGTTAGAGAACAGATGCTGCTCTAAACTCTTACTTTTTCTCAAGAAAAGATATGGGAATAATTTAGAGGCAGTGTTTCTAAATTAATTACAACTCAATTTTTACTTCATATTTCTTGCATGTCAGATCTGAGGGCGATTATTGTGTGTTAGATACGCGTTTGGTGGAAAGAAACTTGATAAGTGATTCAAAAAATTCTAGGCATTCCTCGCAACTTAAATTATTCTATGATACTGTGAATTTAAAGTCAATTAGAAACAAGTTTTGAAAAGTCAATAATTAATGGTCCTGAGAAAGCCAGATAGCCAGGCAAATACTCAGATAATACTTGCCTAAACTATTTTATTTATTTGGGTATTTACATGGCAGTGATTAACACCAATATCATTAATCTTGAATGAGCAAGGAGGTGTTTAATTTTCATTGTTTTGCTTTCGGTATTTGCTTCTGCTTCTACAAACATCTCAGGACATTTAGCATCTTGCAAATGCTTTGGAAAATAATTTGTTGCTAATGACTCAGATTTTTTGGTTTGTCTTCATTAATGAACATGAACATCGAAGCTAGAAAAGAAGGGCATCTTTTCAATGTCACTGGCAGTGCTATGTCACCTAAAGCACCTTCCATTTGAATTCACATTTGGAGAACTCATCACACCCAGACATTCTTGAGGAAATACTGTAATCCCACTAGTACTCTGTGAAATGCACCCATCCCAGCTAAACAGGTTACGTGTAAATTGTACNATGTTTGTAAACAAGCCACTTAAGAGGAAAATTGTAAGTAGGATCCTTAACAAACAAACAAACCAAACCCACCTAGTTCTTGCAGCTGTGATGCACTGCCTTTTAGGCTCCCAGCTAAACAGGTTACGTGTAAATTGTACCACCAGGTACCTTTATCAGACACACAGAACAGTTCCACAGTACCTGAATAACCTTTGAGCCTTCTATGACAGCTGATTTCCGCTGGTCTTTGGCTTCAGCCCAGTATTTTTTTCTGATGATTATTACGTCGCGTTATGTACTGCCTATTATGAATCTTGCTGTCTGAAGTGGGGGTTTTGTACAGTATTCTCAATAGACTTGATGAAAATCCCACTGAAGCCAATGAAGAAATTCCCATTGACTTTATACTGGATGAAGGCCAGGAAAACTGCTCTGTACTGTTATTTTTGGTTACTATCCATGTTGCTTCACCTTTTATTAAACTGCATATTATTCATTCACCCAGGAAGTTTTAACTACAGAGCTCAGTCTCTCAAACAACTCCAGGTGTTCATGAAACTCAAAGACAAGAACTGACACCCTGACTTTTCACAGGAACTTGTACAAGATACTGAACTGCTTAAAATAAAACACAGATGCAGCAAACTTTCAGCTCTGCAGTTTTCATGAGAGCCAGTTGTTGACATGTGTATCCCTAATTGCACTGGGACTCACCTTCCTAGTATGGTGGTTAAAAAAAAAAAATCCTGTTAAGTGAGGAATGCAGCTTGCAGAAATGACTGCCTCACGGGATAGGAGTTTAAAGGAGAAGCTGGAGACTACATATACACAGAGGAAGGGGAAACCAGAAAGAATGGAATAAGAGCGAGCAAAGCTGGAGTAGGCAGGCTGGAAGCGATGAACAGACAAATTTGAGAGAGAAGGTAGGGATTGAATGTGAATGAGTAAGAGGTACCTGTAAGAATAAATGGAGTATTACTCTGTTTGACCTTCATCCAAACGTCTTTTTCTCTCCCCTTTCCCCCACTAATAGGACTAGGCTTTGTGAACCCAATCTTGTTATTCTATGCAGGTTGAAAACTTTGGGAGTAGTTCAATTGTTGTATCTTCCTGGTAGAGCTCACACACAGCTGTGTTTGGGTCCCAACTGCATTGGATCCAGGCACGTTCAGCAGACCTGCCAGCTCTCCCAGCTTGGATACTAGTCTGTTGCTTACAGCAGGAAATCTCGCTCTCTGCTGCTTTGAGCAGTGACTGAATAGATTTGTCCAAATGCTGGATGTCTGGATATCCTGCACAAATGGCCATTTCACAAGAATGCTGAATCACATATGCAGAGAGACCGCTGCATCGACAGCATTGCCCATACGATACAGAGCCTGCGTGCAAATGTGCAGTATGTCTGACCCAGCTGGGATGCGTCAGATTTACTCTGCATAGATATATCAGCTGTGCAGCAACCGTCACTGAACCTAATGCTTTTGGACCTGCCAGGGTTGGTAGGTACATCTAAGCTTTGCTTGGCCTAAGGGGGCTCCGGCATTGCTTTTACTTTGGCCTTTCTGTAGCACATGACTCTCCTCTCCTGTATATACTTTCATCTCTGATTCACAACCCTTCCCTTTTCTTTTGCTGTCCTTCTAGGCAAGCATTTTCCCTCTCTTTCAGCTGGTCCTACAACTGAAAATACCCCCCCTATCAACAATGTAAAGCCCTCTGTGTCTGCTCCCTTTCTCAGAGATTATTTGCATTCCTACTTAGAAGGCATCTGTGGTATGGAAGACGGAGTCTTACCACACAGTCTTGTAATCCAGTTTCCAGGGAAATTACCACCTTCTAAATAGTTGAGGACAAACCTGACAGTCATGTTTATTTAA
>VYZW01063022.1:3810-29315 GCA_013401315.1 Balaeniceps rex
ATGATTTTTTTTTTTGTCCCCAGTATCTACACTCTAGACGTCAGTGAGTTTCCTCAAGGCGAATACTGTAGGAAGGAGCAGATTTCCAGGAAAGAGATTTTGCAATGGTTAAGAATCAAGAAGTCTGAAAAAAGTGGTGGCAGAGCTTCCTTTCAGACTATACAAATTGAAGGTATGTGAGTTCTTAGAGGAATAGAAATCAGGGCATGGATGGAAGCTATTTTTTTCCGCTTTTTTCTGTTTTATGTATTTACTGTTTCCTGGTACCTGTCTATGTTCTTGAATTAATAATTCCCATTCCTATTAAATCCTTTCTGACAGTGGTGCTGAGATAGCTGTAATTTTACTGGTGTTGACAAGATAGGGGAGTATTGTTTCCACAATCTTTTGCTTCTTGTTCAGTTACTGGAGTTACACTGTACTTCAATTAAAAAAAAATTAAAAATAATATTCCAAAAACTCAGACACCTATTCCTTGCTACATTTTGAACAGTATTTTCTCCTTCATATCTCTTTATCCCTGCACTCAGACTTCCAGATACTCTGGCCTAGGAGTTTATAAAAATAATACTGATAACTTCTACAGAGTGTTAATTTTGTGTCCGTGCTCCACTTGAGGATTCCCGATGCCTAAAGAACGTGAAAGATTGAACTTTACTAATGTACCCCCTAAATCACTCATCATTAGACAAATGCCAAAGTAAATTTTTAAAAAGAAAAGTTAATTTTATCATAAAGTACAACAAAACAGTAAATACATANNGTTAATTTTATCATAAAGTACAACAAAACAGCTGCTATATTTAAGACACAGTATAGGAAAATAGCCACTACATGCTCATATATCTAGTAATGTGTTGCTTGGCTTTACATTTTTCCTGTACTCTCTTCAGTTTAGAAGACTGTCAAATTAAGCTAACTCTCGAGACGTTTCGCACACCGCCTCCGGGGATGGAATATATTCTTTTGACAACTGCTATCCTTGGGCTCGTTTTGCCTGAAATGGATGTAGATTTGGGTCATATATCTTCCTTCCTGAACAGAATTTCTGTTGAGTATAAATTCACCCCTGGGGCTTCAGACACCTTCTTCCTTGCTCCTGCCCTGCACTACCAAATTCAATAACATGGTGACTTATCTCCTAACCACTGAATACTCTGTTGTGGGGATACAAACCCACAAATGTTAGGTAACAGTGACTTTTGAAGATCTCGCCTTGCTGGCTGGTTTTCAGGAAAGCCTAATAGTTACGTAAAGGTAAACAAATTTATTTACCCATTGTATGTTTTTCTCCTGGCACACAGAAAAAAAAATATATATTTATCATTTCTACATGATTTACACAATTAAAATTAATTACTATCTATACAGTAGCATATAAAATTTATATTACTATAATCTGTAGCTTCAGAAACTGTACAGGTGAGTAGAAGAGAAGAACACATATGGTTCAGTAGTAGCTCCTGGCAGAGGAAAAAACAATGGCAGACAGACAAATAAGGGGGTAACAAACAGCTAGGTGACTCTGAAGGGTGGATTTCCAGAACTGAGGAACGTTATGTTAACCTCATAGTGCAAGTATATACCTAAAAGTATCCTGCAAATTGGATATAGGTATAATTATAAAGCAAAATTTGTTCATATTTGAATAATCATTACTTATTGAGTTCCGTAGACTTAGAATATCAGGATAGATCAGTAAAGCTATTTTTAGTACAGATAAAAGACTTTCAGAAATAAAATAAATATGGGTAAACTGCTCAAAATTGACTCTTACAAGAATTCTACAATTCTGTTTTTCTTGAATATCATATTTTTCAATCATGCAACATTTTCATGTTAAAAAGTAACAGAGTTTCTATGAGCTTCTTTCATTTGGTTTAATTTAGGATAAATGTTTAATTCAGGATAAATGTTAGTGACAACAAAAAGGAACAGGATTTTACCAGCATAGAGATTTAAAATGTGAGACTACAGCGATAGTGTTGGGAGTTTTGACTGGGTTGAAACACCAACATATTGGAAAATATTTAAGCTTTACAGAGTGTAAATGAAGAAGCAAATTTTATTTAGAGAATTCTGGCCAGTTTTAAGTTTAAAAAATCCATGTCACTGTGCTGAAAAAATGGGTTTCAGTTTAAAGGTCCACTTCACTGTGCTGAACAAACAGAAGGAGTCTATTAGATACAATTTTCCCTACAAAGGATTGGCTTTAGGAGGTGTGTATGTGTTTGTGTGTGTTTGTATGTATGTGTATGTGTATATGTACATGTACTTATATATATGCATGTACATATATATATGTGTGTATGCATGTAAAGTGAAAACACAAACCAGAAACTTTCCTGGATTTTCTAAATTAAATAAGGTCCCAAAGCAGTGACATGCTTTCTGATTCTTATTTATACTTAAATGGTGATAGCACCCCCAGGTTTACAATACCATTGTATGTGTGCTGTACATAGGTGACAGGAGTTGCTCCCTGTGTCAGCTGGTACTCTACCTTAGAAGAAGGTGAAAAAAACGAATGTGTTATAAGAAAAAAGGGAAGAACCCTGAATAAGTACAATGCAATGATTTCAGATCATGTAGAGAAACCATCTCCATCCTTCCCAAATGCTAAATCAACAGTCCTTTGGGAACTGGATTACTTCCAGACTTGACAACAGAAGAGCACCCTGAATGTGAACCTGAAGGAGGTGGTGACCTGAGGCCTGGATTTGTCTATCCCTGCTCTTCAAAGCACTTAAGAATGTGATTAACTCAAGACACAAGCTTAGCTGCTATTTTCTATGTTTTGCTAAATAGATTAAAGCATAAAACTTTGCATTTTTTTGAATGGAGATTTTAAATACTGGGATTTAATTCCTCATGTTTTAAATATTAAGGACATCAACACTTTCTGATTGGATAGTACCTAGAAATACTCAGCAGCTGAGTTTCTCAGAGGAATTGGGAATCTACCTTTCTTTGTCAAACAGTCTTCTAAGCCACACATTTAGTGGGGTTTAGCTTTTTTTATTTATTGTTTGCTTATTTATAAATCTGAGTCTCTGTGACTTAAATCTCTGTGACATAAGTTTCTCTGATTTAAATCTCTGTAATTATCTCCACTGAACTAGTCAGTTATTCTGTTTCCATTTTCCTGTAAATTTTCATGTTTTAATAAGTATTCTTTCATTATTTTCCCCTGCCTCCTCTTTGTTTTTATATATTTATGCTGAATGTATTCTATGTTTTACAATAAACATAAGAATGTCAATAAACAATTCTTACTGACATATTATATGTTCTATTTCAATATTAAATGCAAAGAAAATTGAACTGCTTCATTTATAAAAATAGAAATTGGACTATTAAGGGAATGGATAAATGTTCAGGTCTTTGATACTTAGTTTTGATAATCTTAAAGGTGCGTGATATAAATGAGTTATTGAACCATCAAGTAGAAATATCAAACAAACAGGCGAGTCTTTGGACCTCTACAATGTGATTATAGAGGTTTGTGTGATATTGCTATTAATGGCTCTGCAGCCTCGTTAACAAATGTCAAAGTGATTTGGCCCACTTGTTGTTACATGCTTTCAAGGGCATCTGCTAGTCCCATGTTCCCCCAGGAAATGAGCAGTCAAATAGAATATTTTTGGAAATTTTGTCTATGAAGTGTGCAAGAAACCTTGCACACTTTGATTTGGGGGATGATTTATCTCCCTTACCAGGAATAGACTGCTGTCTTCTGGAGATTTTTTTTTACATGACATTTCTCAGAGGAGGATTCTTCAGCTCTCAGGCTGTAAATATTAAGTCCAGACTGGATTCTGGACTTAATATTGGTATTGTGGGGGAGGAGGTATTAGAGGTATTGGGAACTCTAAGTTTTATCCAGCAGTAGTATGGGAAAACACATCAGAAAAGCTGTAAATCATGGAAAATGGGTTTAATGCTAGTCTATGCAAATAATATTATTCATTAGGGAGTTTAATTTCCAGTTTTTGAACTTTTCAGATGTTTTACCTGTATATAATTTCAGTGTAAGTTAATATTTTAAAAAATAATTCTTTTAAAGGTCCCATTAGAGGTTATGTAGGTTATCTCTTACTGTGTTTGTAACTAACTAGAAACTTCAAGACTTTTGGTGCAACTATGGAAGAAAATGGAACTTCTTATTAAGAAACAATAGCGCTTTCTCCAGTTACCAGTTATCTTGTTTCATTTTTAGAACCTCTTACCCCAAATTCATGGTTCATTTAAACATGTTTAACTTGAGCAGACTGTGTGGGAATAAGCAAGGACTGCTTGGACATGCAGTGCTAGCTTAGGATGCGTTTCCCAGACCTTGATGTCAGCTCTTGCCAAAATGAAGTTGTAGAGGGGAACAGAAGCCAGAAAGAGGTAAAGCAAGTAAAGTATGCTGTCTGCTATAGTTCTGTATTGGGTTTATATGGCAAAGTTTTGGTAATAGGGTCTCTGTGATAACATGTTTAAGAAAGGGTAAAAAAACGCTGCACAACATCATCTGGGAAAGAGGAGTGAGAAAACGTAAGAGAAACAAGTCTGCAGACACCAAGGTCAGTGAAGAAGGTCGAGGTGCTGCAGGTGCCAGAGCAGAGATTTCCCTGCAACCCATGGGGAACACCATGGGGATGCAGGTTGTCCCCCTGCAGCCCATAGAGGTTAACAGTGGAGCAGATATGCACACTGCAGCCCAAGGAGGACCCCACACCAGAACAGGTGGATATGCCTTGAAGGAAGATGTAGCCCATGGAGAGCCCACACAGGAGCAGGCTCTTGGCAGGAATGTGGCCTGTGGAGAGAAGCCCATGCAGGAGCAGGTTTTCTGGCAGGACATGTGAACCTGTGGGGAAACAACACTGGAGCAGTCTGTTCCTGAAGGACTGTACCCTGTGGAAAGGACTCATGCTGGAGCAGTTCTTGAAGAACTGCAGCCTGTGGGAAGGACCCACACTGGAGAAGTTACTGAAGAATAGTGTCCTGCAGAAGGGAACCCATGCTGGAGCAGGGGAAGAACATGAGGAGGAAAAAGCAGCAGAGATGAAGAGCTTTGAATGGACTGCAGCCTCCACTCCCCATCCCCTGCAGTGCTCTGGGGCAGGAGGTAGAAGAGTTGGGAGTGAAGTTGAGCCTGAGAAAAAGGGAGGGGTGGGGGCAAGGTGTTTTTAGATTTGTTCTTATTTCCCTTTATCCTACTCTGTTACAATTACTTGGCAATAAATTAAATTAATCTTCCCCACGTCAAGTCTGTTTTGCCCACAACAGTAATAGGTAAATGATCTCCCTGTCCTTATGTCGACCCACAAGTTTTTCATTGCATTTTCTCCCCGTGTCCTGCTGAGGAGGGAGAGTGGTAGAGTGGCTTGGCGGGTACTGACAGCCAGCCAGGTTCAACCCACCACAAGTTCTCATCTTTCTTCTATGAATGCATGTCAAAAGTCACTTACTGGGATCTCCTGCTTTGATTTTAGACCAATTAATGTGAAACAAAATCTAGCGTCCTCTATCTGTCAGGATAATTAAAAAAGAATAAAAGCAAAGTCCCTCCATACCAAGGCCAAGGAGAATGACTTAGATCCTCTATGTAACATAATTTTCAACTTTGCTTTTTGCTGTTTTCTGTCTTTGCCTCTATGTTAGCAGGGAACAGAGCAAGTCAGCACAAAATAACTTTCCTGCCTCTCTGAGGCTTCCATCGCTAACCTCTTCTTGTACTGTGATTGACTTACATCCCCACTAAGTACTATTATGTAGCATTGCAAAAACAAAACACATAGCCAAAATGTCATTCTACTTACATAGTCTGAAGGATACAGACAATGAAATAAAAATCATGTTTTTGAAAGCTTAACTAAGGAGGATGGTAGAAATATTTGAACTGAAAAGTTTGTTTGATTTGGCAGTTTCTGTGCCCAGACAAATTTAGGAAACAACTATCTTTTCTTCAAATGTTTTTTTCGCACTTAAGTATGACATGGGCCTGCTTGCCACAAGATTACAGAGGCAAAAGCTTATAGATATACATTATACTCAAATTATGCTGTAAGCAGTTTTTGTCTTCAGAATCTCAGATTACTATTTAATTTCGTCAGAAAACAATGTTCCTTTGTTCTTTTCGGACTCAGAGGGCTGCTCTACCCTCTGGGATGATGTGAATAGTTTGAAGGAATGCAGAACCACTATACCCAAGGGAAACATCTGTGTCGTATTGCCCCGCAAATCAAAGTATGTATTGCAAGATTGCTTGTACACTCAACCAGCCCCATTCTGCCTTCAGCCTTTCTCAGAACTTAGCGAACAGGGACAGAGCTAGCATGGTGTTGCATGGTTTACATCGGGAACCTGATATTCAAGTATTGATAGTAGACATCAGACACATCACATGTATTATTGTGGCTTTGTGCTCACATGCACACATTCCTGTGAAAATTCACACATCTGACTCCAAATTATGCATTTCATGAACTCCCTCAGTCAATGAATTACCAGATATTTGCAGAAATTAAGCCTAGAAAAATGCTCAATAGTCAAAGTCAAAAACTGAAAAAACACGGGCGTGACAGACACACTGACCGGAAAAGATTTTTGCCTCAGATTTCTTTTTAAATCAGGATGGAGAAAACATTTATGGATTGGCAAAAGGATCAACCAAATGATTTAATGTCCATGGTTTTAATCTTTATTGTTCATATTAACGAGTATGTTCCAGTTGCTTTGCACTTCTATGGGGAATGCAGAACAGCCATTAACAATATTTACTGGTCTATTAGTCTGGCTGGGTGGAAAATTTTCTTCATGGGGTTACAAAATTCACCACAGCACAATGTACCTATGACTCTGCACAGTGCAATGGAAGGACCATATATAAAACTGTAAATTCAGGGTTTTAGATGAATTGGTTTCTCTGTATCCTAGTCAGCAAGGTACTGATTGTATATCTCAGTATCTTAGCCACACTGAATTGGCATAAATGCCTGATGGCTACTTCTATTTGTTCTCATTTTCTCTGTTGCAGAGTATGGGGCAAAGTACTTAAAAAGGGCTGTATCGATTTGCTTGTCAAAAAAATAGTCTGCATAAAATAATAAAATTAATAGAAAAATAAAACATAAAGCTTAAATACATCCAGATCTCTCTCACATGGGTTTTACATACTGACTGTAGTGGAGTTACTCCATAAGTACATTGTTGGACACCACTAAATCCACAGCATTCAATGCAGAGCTAGTGGTTGTCTCCCACAGAGCTTCGACTCACAAATTTAAAAATTAGAAGGATCATGTAAGTCCATTACCCTTCCAGTCTGTGGAAGACAGAAATCTGAAAGAAGATTATGAACAACTGTGGTGCTCAGCAGGACTGTATACATATTCTCAAAATAAAAAGATTTTCTTTAAAAAGCTAGTTCCGTGCTATGGACAAGCTGTCCATGTACATAAAGGTAGTGGGAGAAAAAAATAACATAATTTCGTGACTAATCTTAAACTCCAAGTTAATTTATATTTGAGGTAGATATCTGGGACATGTTTACCTAAAATGAAGTGTATAATATAGTATCTGTAGTACTGTTATCTACCTATCTTTCAAAAAGTTAAAAAGTTGTGGAGTTCTCATAGTAGTGGGGGGGTTTGTTTGTTTTCTTTTTTTTTTTTTTTTTTTNCCTCTTGTGCCCTATAATACACATTTACCAATGGAAAATTTCCTTTATATTAGTGGATATTGTCAAAGTTTTCTTACAAACCTCATGATCTCTTTCAAAGTAATGTACCTCCTCAGTTGCACAAGACCACAAAATTGTTCAAAACATTATAATAGACTCAAATGCGTGTATAAATCAGAGCTGTAAGGAAACAACACTTTTAAAAAGTCCATCTATTTGTTTGCATTTCCCAGTGGTAGTGGCAAGTTCAAGCAAAGGCCTTTGCATTTGTAATCTTATTTATTTATTTTTACAGCCCATTTTAGAACACTTATTCTAGTTCATCACATGAAAATCTCTCTTGCTGGTTTATCTGTTGAGGACTAGAATAGCATGTCATAATACCATAAGAAAATATATCCCTATTTCCAGCTAATTCTCAAAGCTGGAAATACTGGTTATAACGCTTTGTGAAAAGCAACAGAAATAGTCAGGACATGCCACCAGTACCAGAGTACATTTTCCAAAAATTACTCTCTAGAATCGTTTCCCTTGCCTCGCTTGTCATATTGCTTTTAATGCAGTGGTTCTCAAAGTAATGGTTGCAGTCTCCAAAACCGAATTTCCATCACAAATCCAACTCATTCTCTCTTTCTAGCTGGGGGGGAGGGAGGGGGAAGGAAAAAAGAAAAGAAAAAGGTCCTTAACTGGTCTTTGGTTCCAGGATAAGATTACCCCACTGTGTTCATTCCTTCAAGACATCCTGAGAAGTGTCCAAAACATTTAGAGCAAAAACAGTGTCAGATTCCCTTTGTGGAGCGCTTGCAAGCAGCCATATGGGGAGGCAAAAAGTTCAGAGTTGCAGATCCATGTTCATAAAGCCTTTTATATATTGAATAATAAAGTACTTGATTTAAGACATGCTTTTAAACTACAGGGTAAAACTCCTCTGGCATTATAGACACCTTCCAGTTTCTGTACACATTAGAGGCTCAAGTATTTTGCTACTTTAGCAGCACGTAAACGCAACATCGGTTAGGCAAATTACTGTGTGTTATTACCATTGATGCCACATGGAGATCGTGTTGTTGCCTTAGTACATGGTATGGTATTTCCTGGTAATACCACAAATGGTTCCTGTCACCACCGGGTTATTAAGAGTTTTTGTGATATTTAGATATTTTGTTGTTGGGGTTTTTTTGGTGTTTTGGTATTTTTTTTAATTTTATTACACTTTCTGTTTATACTTTGATAGCTTTTTTTAAAACAAATAATAAACAGAGATATCTTTTGCACTACATACATAAAAGGAAAGGGCTGGTCTGCTGTATGTTCTAGCCTCCCAGGATTCAGATCAGAGAGTTGGCGTAATTCACTGTCATTTAAAACCAGATGTTTTTTCTGGCACACTGTCTTGCAAAAGCAACAAAGATATCCGTCAGATGGTACTTAGGGAAGTTTTAGTGAGTTAAATTAGATACCACAAATAAGTAGGAACAATGAAGAACTGAAAATAAATCTTAAAAATGAACCCAGATAAACAAGAGAGATTTTCCTCAACCATCTACTAGATGTTCTGAGTTCAAAGGAGGTCTTTAATACAACTTTGGCAACAGGATGGAGAGCTGTTGCATGCTTTAAAAATAGGTGCTGATGCTGTGTACACTAGTTTACACAGACCTAATTCTTGTTACACAAAACAGCTATATTCCTTGCTTCCAGGAAGAGGACAGTGTAAAACTACATGCACTGGTTTGGAAATGTAGGTTTTATACAGCTAGAAGTTTATGTAGAACATGAAATTTACATTGGTTCTGTGTGGTTTCTGAGCTAGTGAACTTAAAGCAGTTTGCCCCAGATCAGCCCTGGACCTTTGTATTCTCTACAAATAAAACACGATAAAGTAAACTAGGCTAGCATAAATGCAAGGAGGGTTTTTTGGTGGCTTTTTTTTCTTTTTTTTTTTTTTTTTTCTCTGATAACATTTGCATAGCTTGCTCTGTGTCATGCTGAAGAATTTCAATGTAGCATCACAGATACATACAGGACACAAAATACATCTTATATTAGGTAGATATCCTCACCAGTTACTTAATAAACCCCAGCTTGAAATAATCTCAAACTAAAAAAATCTAAAGATCAAGCTATCTACCTAAATGAAGCAACTCTACTCATTGGTGAAAACTGAGAGTCTACATTCAGAAGTTTCAGACTTCTGAATTGTGTCTTTCATCAAAACTATCATTGCTGAAAAGGTGAATGTGAAACTTTTATACTTGGGCTGGTGAACAAAAGAATGTTCTAACCTCCGGGCTGAGAGAAATATGATTTTATTCTCTAAATTATATACACATCACCAGAATGTTTCCATTCAAAAAGAAAGTCTAACTAAACAAAAGAACTCAGAGGATCAAATGAGTAGCTGTGAATAATTTTAGGAAAATTAATAGCAGAGTTTGGGAAAAAATTTCTAGGAGGAAAATTCTAACAAGAATATCCTCAAATAAATAAAAAATAAGAAAGACAATTAGAAAAAGAAAAAAAAGCCTTTAAAAATCCTTTTGAAAGCAAAGTTCTTTAACCCCAAATGGAGTAATGTTAGAATCACCACAATACAAAGACATTGTGCTAAATGATGGTGATATAAAATCCAAAGAAAGGCATACATGTAGTGTTCAATACAACACAGTTTGATAACATTTACAAAGGGAATATGTAACGAGGAATTTGCAACACTAACTCAATGCAAAAATGGAAAACACAATTAAATGGGCCTTTTTTTCTTTTTTTCTTTTTCCTTCACTGCATACAATCTGTCAATCCTCAGGCGTTAGATAGTAGAATTAGGAGCTGCAAAGACAATGGGGATGGGAAGGAAAAGTCTGAAGGGGGAAATGCCTGTGAGCATCGCTAAATCTGGTTCTGGAACTGGAACATCTCCCATACATTTTGATTGATTATGTCCATGACAGGAGCTAAGCATTCCTCTCGTCTTTGCCTGTCCCAATATTTTAACTCCCTTCCTTTTAAAGACATTTTATTTTTCTGTTTTTTCCTCTTTCTTTCACAGTGAGTCTGTTTCCTTCCCATATTGTTCTAATCTGTAGTAGTCCGTCTTTGCTTCCCCTCAGTCTCTGATCCTAACCCAAAAAATTCTGAAGTACTTATTGGTCTCATCCTTCAGACATCATGTGAACAGCATGAAAGAAAGCTGCAACAATTCAAAGCAGTGTTTGTGGTACTGAGAGTGGTGCAATATTTTCTCTCCCAGATACTGGGGTGCCAACAGATATACTCCAAATCATTTGCCCAGGTCTCTCAGATACCTCTCAACTCCTCCCACAGAGAATACCACTTTCTAGACATTGCATACAGTTGTGTAAGATTAAATGTGCCAAGACCTCCATCATCCAAAAATTATATGTGCGAAAGTGCCTCTTAAATTTGTAAGCACTCATGTGGTTTTGAATAACTATACCACACGATTACTACTGTACCCCCTGTCCTCACTGGACATTGTTCAGATCCCTGAGTATTAATTCAGTTTATTTATCTTGTACATGTTTGGAACTGGTGAATCCGGGGAAAAAAAAAGTTTAAAACTGTAGTACACTAGAGGGCACTAAAACCTCCGAGGTAATCTTGGGCAAATTTGGCTGTATAAGAAACTTACAACTGTATTATAAAGCCTTCCACTAATTTTGCTACATTTAAAGAGTCTAGGGAAAAGGTCTAGGAATGACAATCACTGATTTATAAAAACCAAAAGTATTCCTTTTTTTCCTTTTTATATGGAGATTCATATATGACTAACCTAATCCATGGTAGTGGACACTTGAAAAATACATGAGACCTTTTTGGATGCCAAGACACAAGAAGAAGTGGAAAATGAACAAGGGAAAAAAAAAGGCAGAAGAAAGGTAGCTGAGGAGAAAATAGTAGACAAATTTGCTTTAGTGTGATGTTTGATGTGAAATACATGGTAAAATCTCCCTCTCCTAATAAATTTGATTTGTGCTAGATATAAGTACCATCATCTAGACTGAAAATCCATTGGAAAACAATAAGCAAAGATGTGTAACAAAAATTAAAGTAATTAGCTTGTAAGAGAGTATACTATGACACTTATCAAGACATATTACAAATAATATGGATATTTTAAGAGAGAGCATCAAGATTCTAATGACATTTATGAATTGTCAGTTGGAAATAGGTAAAAAAATGATAAATACAAATAACACAAAGGAAAAAATATGGAAATCTGAACCATAAGAACAAACAGTAAATGATTTTTTTTCTAGAAAATATACAGGAAATAACCCTGAATATAAGGAAAGTAGTAATGTAGGAAAAAAACAATTATGACCAGAATCCCATAGCACCCAAATAAGAGCTTACTTAAAAAACCCCAATCATTGCTACAGAATTTTTGATATTTCACTGAACAGAAAAGAAATATTTCCTCTGCGTAATTCCAAAGCACAGAATGAAGTCTACACACAGATAGACTTGGATCCTTTCAGTGACATTAATGATATTTATCATATGCCTAAGATGATTTACATGCTTAAATACTTTTTGAATTATGGACTGCATTTCTTTCATACACTGTTGTCCAGAATATAGCATTCAGTCTTGGGTATACGATTACTGGGAAAAAACTGAATAACTGAAGGGTAAGAGATGAGACGTGAGGAATAAATGTGATCACAGTGCTGAAGGGAGTAACACTTAAAGGGAGATTAAAAGAGCTAAATAGGTGCAGTCTGAAGTATGATAAGTGTCCATAAATACTGGAAAGGCACAAAACCACTTGCTAGTCTTATGGAATATTTAATAACTCTCATTTTAATTACTTTTTTTTTCCATTTAATGGTACATTATGTAAAATAATTAATAACAGTGATAATAGTGCTAATAATTTTCTATGGTTGCAGTACAATATGAGAGCTTGGTGAGATCTAGGACTATTGATTCAAGGAGGTATCATTCATGGGAATAGGACTTTGCATTTTTAACTCAAGGAAAATAAAATTGGGGCAGGAGAGATTAGGGGTTATAAGCGATCATGGACCATCACAAAAAAGCCACTTTGCCTTGTTCTGTACTACTTTTTAGAAAGGAGTGATGAAGTCCTTCAGCGGACACTGGTTGTATATTTCCTTCCATTCTGGCAACCTGATATTTTTTTGTAGCCAAGATGTCTTTCAAGAACCATTTACATGGACAACCAGAAGTGTAAGGAGTTGTTATTATGGATCTAAATAATAATATTCAGGATTATGAGAGTCAGATGAAATTGGAATAATTCTTTCCAGTGTCCCAGTCTAAAACAAGGTAAACTTATTAGGTCTTCTTGTCAGTGCTTCTGTGTTTGGTACCTAAGATCTTGAGGCATTCCTAGCAAGCATTTTTGACCAAGACTGTGACTAGGATCAGGGGCATGATTCTGCTTGCTTTCTAGCACAGCTGTACATGGACCCCTCCCATATCGGTTCTTGTACTGTTGTAACAAAGATTGTCTCAAAATGATTTACTAGCATAGAATGTGAACTAAAGGAAAGATGTAATCAGATAAGCCATCTCGCAAGGAAGTAGAAGATATTGGAAGAAGCAGAAGAGCTAGCCTAGAGACAAAAAGGAAAACATAAGAAACAAACCAAAACTCCAAATAGAATTTCAAGATGGGATGGTGGAAGAAACAGTGGAACAAACAAACTTGACACAAATTGGTTAATAATAGACTGATAACAACATTTTGTTCTCCAAGGTATTTATCCCACTCAGTTTCCACTGTAAAGTGAAAAGGGTTCACCCAGAGAGTTTTGGACAGCGCTTGATTTGGATGCCCCCACTCACCTTCTGGAACAGCCTTTCTTCACTGATTACAGACAGAGACTAAGGAAGCTACCAAAGTACTTACTGAAAGCCATTAGTTGGAAAACAGCTGAAAGAAATATAACCTATCTTCTGAGATGAAGTCGTGAGGCAAAGAAGAGATAAGAAGCTGCTGCATAGTGACAAATTTAGCTACTCACTAACTGTGACTGAATAAGCTGACAGGTGAGATTGGAGGGGACTACACCTTTCCCTGTTAGCAGGAGATACCAAAGCATGCTCAGAGATCTCAGTTGGAGCAATATCACAGCTAAATCGTTAGGATTATAGAGTTTGACTGTATAATTTCTGATTAACAGAACCAGTAACATCAGAAAAGAGTGTGCTCTGCAGAAATTGTAGTCTTTCATAGAAAACAGAAACTATGAAATCAATTTTAAAAATGGCTAAAACGCACTAAAAATTTTCATGAGCTTTGAAATAGTTACTAAAAACTAAACATTTTCAACTCTTGACAAACATCTAGCTAAAAAAGACAAACAACTTCCCAACCTTTGTCCATTTACAGTGCTATTTCTTCACTGAAGGAGAGGCAGGTTCTCAATTCTTGCCCTTTTCCTGTCTCAGAAATAAATTTCTCAACATATTTAATAATTTTTTTAAAAACCCTGTATTTTTTGTTAATTTTTGTTAATTCTACTTAAAATTCTGAAAAGTGGATGCATTTTAAGAGTCCTTGGCAGTTCTGTATCATGAGAAAAATAATCCAGCTAAAGTTCTAGGAGCAAAGGAAACAGGGAGAAGACCTACAGCTTTCACAAAATTTGGACAGCATTTGTTTTTTAGCTAGACTATTTCAATTTTCAGCTCATTGATGAAAAATGTTTTCCTCTAAAACAAATGTTTTCCCCCTGCCCCTCAAAAACCCAAGATCTTTCTTTAAAATCTGCAATGAAAAGCTTTCAACCCACAAAACAGTGCTATTTTCAGCTCAGATTTTTATTAGGGACATTTTTTCTGTTACTACTGCGCCAATGTAACCAATATAATCTATGTGAAAATCCCAGGGACAGATTGCATCTGGTTTGTTAAGCAGTTTAATGTACATCATATTTGGAATGGGATCAACATGGAGGATGGCCAGATGCTTGCCATGTCCTGGCAGCTTCAACCACCAAGGGCAGGGCTCTGGAAGGAGGGGAGATTGCCACTTCCTTGAGCAAATTTAGTCCCTGTGCAGCTGGGCAGGCGTGAAGAGAAAGACAATCTAGGAAGGATGTTGTAACCATGGTGGAGATAAAGAGTTTCCTGAAAAGGTAGCAAAGTTACCTCTTACAAGTAAATTTTGTAACAAAATTATCTTGAGATGGATCATCTTTTGTCTCCAACCTGTAGTTTCTTTATGCTGCAATTCATTTTGACTTCAGCAGAAAATCTGTGGAAACCAGAAACCTGATTGCTTAATGTGCTTTATGAATGCATCATACATGGAACATTCATAAGAAACATGTTGATAAGGAGCAAATAGAAATACTTTATAAAAGTGTGATCATGCTTGATCTTTCTGATCTTTGGCAACAAAATAACTTAGTTAATTACTTATTCACCTTGCAACTTTTCTCTGCAATGAAATCTAAAAGATAGTGGATTCCTTTTCTTATTCCACATCCCTGTATATATATGAAAATTGTTTGATTTAGGTGTATTTTAAGTAAGGATAGTTTTCACATTTCCTCTTCTGCAAGTTTAAGCAATAGTTGTGTAGCACCAAATTTCCTTTTCTGCAAGATTATGCAGTGTTGAGGTGTTTAGTGCCAAGAAATAAAATGTCAATAATATTTAAACTATTTTTAACATCCTACAGTCATTCCTGCTATTTATCACTGTATTATGATACTGCTGTTTTAAAAAATCATAATAGTTACCAAATTTTAAATTCATAAATGTGACCACAGTATGTAATGTAAAAATATAATAAATGCTGATGCTAAAATAATTGGCTTCCCTGGCCTTTTATATATAACGACCTTCCTCTCATCTTCTCACTCTCTCATCAGTCTTAGAGTCTTAATAATGTTCTCCTATGCTTCTGCAAGGTTATGTGTGTTCCTCTCACTCTTGTTCATCTTATTTCTCAGCAGTTCTATTCCCTGGTTTCTCTAAACAGGGTTTTACTCAATGCTTTTTCAAATCAAAGCTTAAGTACTTCAAATTTTTCCTTTGTCTAGAATGACACAATCTCAAAGTGCTTTTCTTTCTTCCTTTAGCATGTCCTTCAGTCTGAACTCTTTCTCCCCCACCTCACTGCCTGTCATTCCCTGGAATAAAGTCCAAAGTATTTCCAGTCAGAAAGTAGTAATTTAATAATTTCTTTTTCTTCTTTCTTCTCTATCACCATATTGAAGTTTTTGTTTTGGTTGGGTTTGTTTTTTTCTCCTCAGTAAGGGACCTGGGGACTTCTTAAAGGCAATCTATGCCATGCTCTGGAAGCTTCTGATAAAGCTTCTGTGGAAGTTTATCTTTATAATTGACAACAAAATAAGGCAAATAGAGAATTGACAACCTTTCTGTTTGTGTTGTGTTAAACTTGGCTGGCCACCAGGTGCCGACCAAGCTGATTATTCACTCTTCCTCCTCAGCAGGACATGGGGAGAAAATACAATGAAAAGCTTGTGGGTCGACATAACGACAGGGAGATCACTCACCTATTACTGTCATGGGGAAAACGAACTTGACATAGGGAAGTTAATTTATTACCAATTAATTGTAACACAGTAGGATGATGAGAAATAAAATCAAACCTAAAACCACCTTCCCCCCACCCCTCCCTTCTTCCCAAGCTCAGCTTCACTCCCTACTCTTCTACCTCCTCCCCCTGAGCAGCGCACGGGGACAGGGAATGGGGGTTGCGGTCAGTTCATAGCACTTCGTCTCTGCCACTCCTTCTTCCGCACGTTCTTCCCCTGCTCCAACGTGGCATTCCTCCCATGGGACACAGTCCTTCACTAACTTCTCCAATGTGAGTCTTTTCCATGGGCTGCCATTCTTCAAGGACTGCTCTAGCATGGGTCCTTTCCACAAAGGTACAGTCCTTCAGGAACAGATTGCTGACCCCATGGGAACCACAGGGGTCACAGGTCCTGCCAGAAAACCTGCTCCTCTGTGGGCTCCTCTCCACATGCTGCAGCTTCCTTCAGGGCACAACCACTTGCTACAGCATGGGGCCCTCTTTGGGCTGCAGTGTGGGTGGATATCTGCTCTGCTGTGGACTTCCATGAGCTGCAAGGGGAAAACCTGCATCCCCATGGTGTCCTCCATGGGCTGCAGGGAAATCTCTGCTCTGGCACCTGGAGCACCTCCTCCCTCTTCTTCTTCTCTGAACTTGGTGTCTGCAGGGTTGACTGTCTTACATTTTCTCTCTCCTTTTTCCCAGATGCTGTTGTACAGCGTTTTTTACCCTTTCTTAAACATGTTATCACAGAGGCACTACCAACATCACTGATAGGCTCAGCTTTGGTCAGCAGTGGGTCCATCTTGAAGCCGGCTGGAACTGGCTCTGTCAGACATCGGGACAGCTCCTGGTGTCTTCGCACAGAAGCTATCCCAGCAGCTCCCTCTGCTAGCAAAACCTTGCCACATAAATCCAATATGTCGGTACATTAAAAATTGTGCACAAAGCTGTACATTTTACACTTAGTCTTCTATTTTTTATCTATATTCTATTTTTTCTTAACCAGAAATTCTAGACTTTGAACTACACTGTTGGGATTGGATTTAGGGCCCAGTTGTGATAAGCACTAAATCTATATAAATAAAAGTCAGGCCCTTGTTCCAAAAAACAATTAGAAATCCCAGTCTATCAAATACAGTCTACTACATTCCTCACAAGATTCAGTGCTTATCACCTTCAACAGCTGCTTTGATGATGCAAGTATTATGAATTTGTTGACCTAATGGAGGTTTTTTAGGGTTTTTTTGTACTTTTGCAGTTTTCTATAAAACAAAAGAAAATAAGAAAAAAAAATTTACCTCTGAGCTAAAAGGTACACAATTTTTCAACCCAGCTATACAGCCTAAGCTATAAATAACTTCTCAGGAACACAGAGTTCATAATATAAATTCAGCTACAACATTTCTTTAAGATATATAAGAACAATAAAAAATGGAGGGAGCAAATTGCCTCATTTGGCAGTTTCAGGCTGGTAAACAGATGTGTAGCATCAGAGGCCATCAGATGCATGATAAGTTTAATAAAAGCAAACATTTAGCATCATCTAGGATGCTTTCAGATGTCTACTGAGAAATGGTACTATGTCTCCCAGAAAATATGTTTGCAAGTGTGAGAGATGACTTTGTAAGTAGTAACAGCTTTCCTGGATTTTAAGGGGACAACTCATATTCTTTTTTCTTTTTTTCTCCCCCGCCTTCCCCCCAGAACAGTGGAATCAGATTACTTTATTTGCTTCCATTATTTATTTGGAGGGAGGAGAGGGGGGAAGTGAATGAAATACTAACTGGGTTTTGGATATTTGAGAACTTCAACCAAATAGCTTACAGCCAGAAATTATTCAGATTTGCACTCAAGTTAACTGTATTTGATCAAAGCTTCTCTGGGAAGTCCAGCAGTTCTGAACCAGCTAGTGAACATCCAAAGAGTCATGGTTCAATGCTTGCTTGATAGTCCATTGCAGAAATCAAAGCAATGAAAAGGCTCATTTTGGTCTTATTGTTGTAAGAAAGAAGGAGGTAAAGAAGGCAGGAAGCAAGGAAGAATGAGGGAGAAGGGTAGAAGGAGGGAAAGAGGGAGGAAACCCTGATGAGATTATTATTTCTGAGGTTATGAGTCAAATAAAATTATGTTAATTCTTAATAAAGTTACTATGCTAGGATGGAACTTAGATTATTTTATATGTATAAAAATATATCAAAGATGGTACATTCCTGCTTTTAATTAAGAGCTTACAAGATGTCTCCTCTGATACATAGTGTTTTTCTTCCCAAAGGGAACACAAACAAGGACTGTAGCCCCATGAAGCATGAGCATCCTGACACTGTCGACATTATTGGAGTTGGAATATAGTGCTGCCAGGTCCCAGAAGCTGCCATATATAATGATACAAGATCACAACCACTGGAAGAAAAGGCAGGTTGTGTTCTGCTTCCCTTTCTGTTTTGGCTTTCCAGAATTTTGAAACAGGTCTATATTTATTTAGCTGAATCAAAAAAAAAAAAAAAGAAGCTAAGATTTCCCTCAGGACCTGTGGGTTTGCTGTTTCTGCCTGAGACTGAAGAGCCTAATGCTGTTTGATCAGGGACATGCTGGACTCTGCATGGTGTTTATCAGGAGGTGAGCTAAAGGCAAGAAGAAGGATCAACAGAGGAATGTAAGGCCATAACCATTCTGGAGTCAACCAAGCCAAACCATACTATCTGAGGAAGGATTCTGAATGTGCATCCATACTCGGAAGTAGCATGGAAAAATAAGAGCCAACTTGCAGAGTAAAACACTTGCTCCTGAGAATCCCATATCTGTTATATACTCATACTGCATTTTAACTTTGACTAGCTCTAATTTAGGCCCATGGACTGAACAACCACTAGGCACAGAAGCACAGATCAGAGAGATATAGAGTACAGATGTGGTTCAGTTACACCTGAGAAGAATCCAGTTTGCGTGTTTCAAGACTATTCAATTATAAGAATCAAAGGAGTGGTGTGTTTGGGAGTGCACTTCTGACCCAAATGGAAATTCTGTTTTAGACCATGCGAACTCTGTCTTCTTCAGCCCAAGGGTAAAAGCTACTCGGCTTTAAAATATTTTCAAAGTGCTTTCTTGAAAGTAAGGTCATATAAATCACCGTCGATTCTCGTAACCATTCTTTTGGCCTTTTACTCATGTTTGCCTGCTTTTTCCCTTTTCTTTCTTTCTGCTGTATGTGACCTGTTCTCAAAAATCTTACATGGTGGGGATTGATTTCTTGGTTTACCTATACAATACCTTCAGTCAGTGTGACAAAGAATAACATTGCTGGATTATGTATTAACTGCTGCAGAAAACAGAGTTCTGTCAAAAATCAGAAGTAGTAATCTGAACAAATACTTAAATGACCAACTATTTTCTCCTGCCTTGGTTCTCTTTGAGCTATAGAAATTTTAGCTGTTAGTGGTATCATAAGGCTGTAGCTGACTTCAGAGAAAAGCGTAATATTTAAATTGGGGGTTTGTGTCATGAACCTACACTTTAAGAAGCTCCTGAAAGACAGCCTTAATCTGTTTTCACTATTATAACAGTTAGAAAATAACATTAAAAGAAACCTCAAGGGGTCGTTTAACTTCAAAGGCAAGATCAAGTTTACCTATACATGCACATACTTGCCTGGTTAATACTTAAAACTTCCAGCAGTGGAGGTAGAATCTTATCGTTCAAGCTATGCTAAGAATTAGCTATTTTTAACCTTAGAAAAATCCCTAATGTTTGATATGGTTTTGTAAATCCCCTACCTACTTCATTTTCTCTGCTTAGCAAGCTTCTGTCTGCTCAGTAAACAAGGGGAAAAATTATTCCTTCCTTTGTGAGATGGTTGGGACAAGTATTTGAATACAGTTGTTGAATGTCCTTTCATTTTCTATGGACTATGAGCGCCAAATTCTTCAGTCTTCCCTAGTTGATCATATTTCCTACATTGTTCTCTGAAAATGTTGGTAGCTGATACGCAACTTTCTGATACACAACTGTCCTGAAACAGAATATTTTAATGGACACTTTCACTAGTACTGAGTAGAACAGAAGGATTACTTCATGGGTTTAGCAAATGATTTACTACAATGCAGGAAGATCTTTAGGCTTTCTTGACCAGCTTCAGTCATATGGGTCTTAGCCTTCATGATTAGCCCACAGTTGAATGGAATGACTGTGGAAGACTGTCCTGGTTTCAGCTGGGTTAGAGTTACTTTTCTTCCTAGTAGCTGGCATAGTGCTGTGTTTTGGATTTAGTAGGAGAAGAATGCTGATAACACACTGATGTTTTTAGTTGTTGCTAAGTAATGCTTAGGCTAGTCAAGGACTTTCTTTTTCAGCTTCCCATGCTCTGCCAGATGCACAAGAAGCTGGGAGGGGGCACAGCCCAAGATAGTTGATCCAAATTGACCAAAGGGCTATTCCATACCATATGACGTCATGCTCAGTATATAAACTGGGGGGAGTTCGCCGGGGGGCAGCGATCGCTGCTCGGGGACTGGCTGGGTGTCAGTCGGCGGGTGGTGAGCGGTTGCATCACTTGTTTTCTTTTCCCTGGGTTTTGTTTGTCTCTCTTGTTCTCCTTTTCATTGCAATTATTATTATTATTATTATCATTATTATTATTATTATTATTATTTTATTTCAATTATTAAACTGTTCTTACCTCCACCTGCGCGTTTTATTACTCTTGCCCTTCCGATTCTCTCCCCCATCCCACCGTGGCGGAGGGAGGGTGAGCGAGCGGCTGCCTGGTGCTTAGTTGCCGACTGGGGCTAAACCACGACAAAGACATACAAATGTGTTGGGATATTAGTGAGAAGATCACTGCCTTAACTTCTGGGTTACAACTAAAAGAAGTCCCAGAGAGGTAATAGTTCAAAAATTAAGGAACTGTTGCCAGCATTGATTACAGATGTATGAGCCTTCAGTGATTCAGGACATGATGTTGACCAGGAAAGGTGATGTATTACTTGTTTCCAACTAGTCTGAGCAATATATTGGATTTATGTGCAACAGTACCTAGTTGTTTTTGAAGTAATTCTGGTTAAATCTATGTTAATTAATCAAGAAGTAACATATGTTGCATATCCTAGCAGCGACCAGGCTTTGTACTTCTCATAATGCTGAAAAGCACATGAGATCATTCTGGATCCTGCTCAGACACAACAGGCAATTTCTATATGATTTCAGTTTTAGCTGTCCTAGAGTTATTGAGGATCTCTGAGTTGCTGTCTTGTCTTTGTTGTTTTTAAAAGAAACCTTATAAATGGGTTACAAACCACCCCTTTCTTTGTCAACCTGAGAGGCTAGCAAGAGTGATAGGCCAGAGGTATTTTTGTGTGACTGATTCACACAAGATTCATGATCTTGTCAATCTATAAATGCTCTTTACTTTCTTTCCTCCATTAAATAGGTTTTTGGAAAAGTCATAGCTGGGTCTCAAGCCAGAATAAGAGGTCAGCAAGAAAAATTTGGAATCTAATCTGAAAGGTGCCAAAGGATTGGTGGACTGGAAATCCTTATTAGCCCTGCCTTTCTGATACAGTTTCTTGGCCTACCATGAATATAATAGCGACACTTTTAAGTATATGACTCATGTTTCCAGGTTTATTTAGAAATATCATAATTTATTTGGATTTTTTTAAAAAAATTATAAAGCAATCATATTTCCTAGTCCTTTCAAAGACTTAGGCTACACAGATTCCAAAAGGCAGTTTATTTCTGATAATTCTGTTCAGCATAGAAAAGAGTCAACATGTTAGTGAATATGCTATTGAAAATGTTTTTTTGAGATTTCAACATTATGAATATTGGGTTGGGCTTAACAGCTCAACATTACTAGTGAGCATTAACATCGGAGATCTTGAATTTAATTCAGTCAAGGAAATACCTCTGAGGTATTATTGGTTGTTTGCTATTTATCTTAAAGCTTGCATTTAAATAAAACACAATGGAAAGATCTAGCAAAAAGTGTTACTTTTCTTAGTTTTTCTAACATATTTAGTATAGCATCAATAAGTATAGAACCTGGATATTTTCTGGGGTAACCTGTAAATTAAGTGATATGATTTCTGTTAGTGGAGTAATGGCAGAAATTAAAATTGTAGAAAATAATTTGTGATATGTTTTAAATACTTTTTTTTCTATTGCTTAATATTACACTGGTATCATCTGCAAAGATGCCAAATGTGTATAGATAAAGTAATAGGGTGTTTAGAATCAAGTATAGATCTGTGTGGTGGGTTTACCTGTGCCGGCAGCTAAGCACCCACAAAGCTGCTCACTCACTCCCCAGCCTTCGCCCATGGGATGGGGGAAAGAATAAGAGCAAAAGTGAGAAAACTCACCGATTGAGATAGAGACTGTTTACTAAGCAAAGGAAGGACGAAAAAGGACAAGTGATTCAAAGGCAATCACTCACCGACTCCCATAAACAGACAGATGCCCAGTCAGTCTCCAAGCAGCAGCCACTTTGAAAGGCACGTGCCCCCTTTCTCTTCCTCTATCCCAGTTTTATTGCTGAGCATGACATTATATACCATGGAATATCCCTTTGGTCAGCTTGGGTCAGCTTTCCTGGCTGTGTCTTGCTGCCATCCCCCCTCTCGCTTGGCAGGGGTAGGGGTGTGTGTGCACAGAGTTAGAAAAAGAAAGCCTAGAGTCTGTGCAAGCGCTGTTCACCAGTAGTCAAAATATTGTTGTGTTACCAGCACTGTTTTAGTCACAAATCCAAAGCACACCACCATATGGGCTGCTGTGAAGAATGTTAACTCTATCCCAACCAGACCTAGTACAATCAGTTCAAAGCTATTTAAGTATCAACACTATTAATATGTAAAGTATGTGATTATTGCTTGAACATTTTAGGTATTTTTTGCATGCTTTAGCACAAAGGTAGAAAAATAGTATATGCCAGTGTTCATGTGTCAGATGTAATTAATGCTGACAAAGGCGAAGTTACCAGCTGAAATAAGTGATATAGCTTGAAGTAAAAGGCAAAATCAATTTAATTCTCATGGAGCTTCACAACTCATTTGAAGTTAGAAAATGAGTTTAATTATGGTAGACTTCCTAAAGTCAAAATAAGTTAAAACAGTTAGAAGGACTTAAATTCTGATCACACATTCACTAATTTCAAATAGAAATTATTCCTTTGACATTGCTGAACTCAGGTTAGCTGTCTGTGTCATGCTTATTTGATATCAGACAACAGATTACAAAGTATGAAAAATCAAAACGGATGTTTTCCATCCTAATCTTGTCAATATCTTTTCATTAGATAGGAAAACTCATTTAGTTATAACATGAACAGTACCAATATTTTCTGAAATTTGGAAGACCTAGAATTTTACTTTGATTTCAGTGCTTCTCATGTTTCTTATGAAACTCTCACCCTTCTATATTTCCAGTTCATTTTGATTTAATGAGAAATTAAAGATCATCCTTTCAGACATTTAAGAAGAGTGAGTACACACACACAAATACACACACAAAGCAAAAGTTTTTTACCAGTTAATTTTTTCCTATGCTCTTTAGATGCTGTATTCGTCTTTGTTTTTAAAAGAACAAGAAGAAATGTAACCAGAACTCCTAAAAAGGAGCATTAGAACTTGGTTTATCCTGAAGTTACACTGTAGCAGAGTACATGCAACAGAATGGAGAATAAGGTCCATAGGGAATTAGCTTTGGCAGCTGTGTAAACAAGATAACTGTATTTTTCAGTTTAAAAGGGGGGAATAATGAGTTTCTTTATGTAGACCGAATGAACAAAACAAAATATTTGTGCAAATTGTTAGAGCCATGTAACCACCCAAGTAGACAAGACTATAAGGCAGAGTTTTCAAAAATTTCAGCAGAACTCTGGGCCTGTGAGCTATGGTGCACTGGTAGATGCACTGCACTTTGTCAGTGTGCTATCCCACTGTTGTTAACATTGAGGAACAACTTCTAGGACAGCCAGAAGACCAGCATTATCCTTAGTGCTAGACTTGCGAAATGGATTGGCCCAACTATCTGCACAAAAAAATTTGCATACTCCTTTCCTCATGCTACACACAAATCAGTAGATTGTGTGTGTGTAAGACAGCGAAATAATAAAAACTCATAGAAGTTAGGGTGGTGGAAACTCTTCGAAAAAGAAACAGAGGATGTAAATTCTTACACCTTAACCCCATGAAATCCACCCATCTCACTCTCTTTCTCCTGCAGAGAGAAGGAAGATTTGTAGTTATGGAAAAAGAGTAAAAACATGCTTGAAAGTTTAGTTGCAAGAAGTTTTTGAGCTAACCTACTAATTTTGAGCTAACCTACGGCTGCTTTTGGGGAAAGACTTCTATACCACCGCTGAAGCCAGAACATCATATACACAGCTAGGAAGTGGCCAACTGAATACTTAGAAAAACCAGAAAGGGTGGAAGATTGATGTAGTGATTTAGGAAAACTATGCACAAATTGTAAACCCTTAAATTACGAGCTATCTGGATGCTATAGCATTTCCACTATAAACTAACTATCCCTTAGGACTGCTTTTAATCCAGATCATTTCAGCGATCTACTTTAAACAGCTATGCAAACAGTCTTGATGGGATGTAAAGCAGATGTGGAAATCAGTGGCCAGAATGAAGGGAAGGGTCCAGAATTTCTCTACTTTTCTCCATTGCTGAAGCCAGCAGATTAAGAAACTATGGTATAATTGGTTCCTTTATGTGGGACTACGTACATCCTTCATATTCATTCTGTAAATGAAAAAAAAAAAGGAGAGGTATCTTCATACTGGGGCTAAGGGAACACAATGTGAAGAATCATTGCTACACAAATAGATCTAACTTTGATGACAAAGTATTAAGGGATGTGTTCTTCACTCTTCTTCCTTAGGCTCTTCAAAATTGGTTCTTTCCACATAGAGAAACTGTTAACTAACAGTGGCCTTACCAGGAATTTATTCTAGTGACTAGCAAAGAGTCAGTAGTTTAATATCATCTTTTGTGTGATCCTTTAGTGTTTTGTGTGCATAATAAAATTCTATGCCTTTTCAGTTTCGTCCCTGCAATAATTCATTGCTAATATTTCTGTTTAATGTGATGAAAATTCCGTTGACTAAGTGGGAAAATCATATCTACAAATACCATATACACAAACAATAGATATGATTGTCTTATGGACAAAATCTCTATTATAAATCGCAGTTGCTGTTGCTCTTTTCCTGCTAATTTGCCAGACACCTCGTCGATCCTTGGCAATATTATTAATTTGAAATTTTCAGGGTCACCAGAATTT
>VYZW01063034.1:1521-32245 GCA_013401315.1 Balaeniceps rex
TAATATATAGTTCAAGGAACACTGCTGGTTATACTGTTGTATTGTGAAACTCCTGGGATGAACGAGAATTGAACAGGTTGTTATTTCTGCATTGTCTCGTTCTCTGAAAACAAAGTCAGTATTTTAACAAACCAAAAAAACCTTAAATGCATGCATTTTCCTTGGTGGAATCAGTGAAGGATCCTCTGCTACTCTATTGATGCCTCTGTTCTGTTGTCCCAAGTTACTTGTAAGAGTAGCAATCTGGGACAGTTGGGAGTGCACGTCTGAGGTGTGTAAAGCGAAATGCAGATTTGGTATAGCATTTGTGTGTTTATTTTTTTTCCTTAGCGAATTGAGTTCTATTTAGTAATCTGAGGTTTTGATTTTTCAAAACAGTTGGGCAACATTTTATGACTCAGTCTGATCCTAGAAAATTCAGTTTTAAATTAAAAAAAAGACATCCAGCTGTCACAGAAGGTGATGTATTCTAACTGTTTTGATGACTCTTATTAAGATGGCATTACGTATTTTTAACTCAGAAGTATCTTAACTGTTTGTGCTTCAGATGGTATGGGATTGAAGAGTAGTGTACTTAATACAGGATTATTTTTTTTGCATGAGTAATGACTTAACAGCAAAAGAAAAACCTACAGAAAGACTTTACCTTTTAAAAAGTGATACATCTGGAATGATTTTGCTATAGCAGTATCTAAGATTTTAATGATCTAGCATCAAAACAGAGGTAAGACTTGAATTAATAAATTGTTAATGTGTTACCAAGCCATTTGTAAAGCTTACTATAATGTGCAGATAGAGACATGCTGTGCAGATTGCTTGTTTAACTTGGAGTTCAGAAAATTATTTGATACATTTAGATACAGGCTGGTTGTTTTCTTAAGTCCTCAGGCTCTAAATGTGTGTGTACAACTGAGGAGAGACAAGTAACTTTCCACTTACTTTCGAGCGAAAGTATCAAAAGATAATTTTGTTATTTCTGTAGCTACAACGTATCCTAATATGCATCATATAATTTTAAGTCAGTGGTGTGAATGTGCATAATTCGTATATGCAGTAGCTGGAATACAGAAAATTAGAGTTATTTCCTGGTAAATAATTGAGGCTGTCTTCATTAACTGGGTTAAGATTTTTATTGATTTTTATTTCTGGAAAGGTAAAGAAATGGTGACTCATGTAAAGCATTTATAGGATTTTTCATTCTCTTTGCATCCCGCCCCCCCTTTAATTGCTTTAATTGTCCATCCTTGTATGCAACTACTCTTACTTCAAGGCATCTGACCTAGTTTTGAAAGAGATCATGCTCCTGTTCAGATCCTTAACTGGTGTTCTTAGGGTAACATGTTAACTGCAACCCTAAGCGGTATTAGTTCTGGGGCTTAGCCATAGATAAGGGTGTACAGCATAATCATTGCTCATGTCTGGAGGGAGAAATAAAAGGGCATGTATTCAAAGGAATGGCTATGCTAAGGCATTTTGACCATGATTAAACATAGAGCATACACTTGGATTAAAAATTAGTAGAAATGTCACTTGCAGTAAGCCTAGTACAACAAACACTAGTCTTCTGAAATTTAACCACTTATATTCTTACAGGTTCTATTGCGTGTATGTTCAGGAGGATTTGTGAAAACAATGCCAAACTTAGTTTTACAGCTAATAGGAGTTATTTTAATAGTTACTGGATTTCATATTCTTGCATGTGTTGTCTTTTTTGTAAATTGCAAGGGGAGGTTACTCGGTGCCATACTAGTTCAGAACATCTGGAAAAACTTTGATGGGAAGAAATAGCATTATAGGTAACTATGCAAATTTCTATACAGGTAATAAATAGTTTACATTTTGGCAGGAATTAACATGAAGAAATTAATGGGATTCTAAAATTGTCCCAATTCCAAGGTAACTGGTACTTGCTAATTCTACAGTTGACATTGTTTTGTGAAGAGGAAAGCATTAAATGACTTAAGCACTGTGAACTTCAACTTGTAGTGATGATGAATACAGTAACAGGAATTTACAAATGGCTAAAAATCATTGCATGTCTGCCTAATAACTTTTGGGATATGTCACATTGGTTATCTCCAAAGTGGTCCTGCTTTACACAGAATGAACATCTCTAAGGAAACTTGCATCTTAAATGTGTGACTTGGACTGTATTAGGTCAGCACAATTTAAACTTCAAGGACCTGGCATTGGACATCACCTCAAGAAAGAAAACAGGTTGCTGCCTTTAGCAGAGTTTCAGGCTTCCAGGACTTTACACAGCCAGATTCCTTCTGGAGCAGCCCATCTGAAAGATTTGGGAGAGTCAGTCGGAAAATGTTAAATGGGGCAGAGTTGGCAGAACTTACAAGTTGTCTAAGGCTTGAATGCATAAAAGGTAGTTGATAAGGAAATTATTATTTTAAATTCTTTTGGTTGGGTATTTGGTTGCAGGAGAGAACCGTGGCTGTGAATTGTAGCAGAAATTTCCTGTTCTACTCTTTAATCCTCAAAATTTCTTTCAATCTTTGTCACTTGTTTAAAAGCAAACAAACAAAAAATTAAATGACCTTCTTGGTCTTGGAAAGTAATGCAAGTCCTACCATTGAATTTACAATAAACCTGTTCAAGTTTGGGTTTTTTTTTTTTTTTTGGCAGAGCTTACACTTCTGTAGAAAAGAGGACAGCTTCATTAAGTTGCTGAGCCTGTTAAAGGAGAACTGTTTGTGGATGCTATCCTGACTTTGGCAGACCAAGAGTCTTTAAAGGACTTGAATTTTTCTCTTTTCTGGAGTCAGCTGTATTGCCTATATATTAATTTGCATACTACTTCCTATAATGCTTTACAATGCAATTTTTATCGTGAAGATTAAAGATGTGTGATATTACCCATTTAGTAAAGAAAATCTTGTCAGTTCAAAATACTACTTTTTTCCTGCCTGTTTCCCAGTTCTTTCAGAAACGACATCCTCATGATCGTTACTCATGGTCTGAAATCTGTCATTCTAAAGGAAGTAGATTAATAATATACTCCTTCCTTAACTTCCTGCCAATTTTTAACTACATTTTACTTTCTCCTCACCATGCAAGATGTGCTTAGGGAAAGCTGACCATAGAAATCTTGAAACAGACTGTGTACATTACTGTCAAATATATAAACTGATTTGAGAAATATACATCTAATTTTTTAAACAAGAGTACCTGGACAGCATTATAAAGGATGTCTGAGCCTCTTAAAGAAAAATGGATGTCACTATGAAAAATTAATATGGGGTTTAATGTTTTCCCCCAAGTAACTTCCTTCTCTTCATCCAAATTGAATTATTAAATTTTACTAGCACAATAAATGAAGAAGGTTTTTGTTTGTAATACAGTTTACATGTGTAATTTTTTTTCAGTACTTGATCCTTTGAATTACAAGGCACATCTTTAATCAGATATTTAACTCCATTGAGAATTAGCACATGCAAGATTGTGCATACTGATAATCCAGATGTTGGTATCAAAAAAAGAACAATATGCTTATTCACATTTGCAGTAATAAAACTTGCCTTCCACTTTATGGGACAGCGACAGAAGATCAACTGGCATTGGAACAGCACGTGGTAACTATAGGGAGACTTTCTGCTATGACAATTATGTTGAGGCATAATGTTCCTTGAATTGTGACATGCAGAAATTGCATCTCCTTTTTGTCTGTAATTGTGATTGAGGAAGATTACTGAAGGTTTTATATTCATTTTGTGATAGATGGCTCTTTCCTTTGCAGCCAAACAGGCAAAAAGTTAATGGCGAAGTGTCGAATGCTTATCCAGGAGAATCAAGAGCTTGGAAGGCAGCTGTCCCAAGGACGTATTGCACAGCTTGAGGCAGAGTTGGCTTTACAGAAGAAATATAGTGAGGAACTTAAAAGCAGTCAGGATGGTAAGGGATTTTTTTAAGACAATGGAAGTTGCCTTGCACTTCTGCTAGTTTAATTTCCTGATGATACACATACTGTAAAACTGTCTTTGCCAGAATGAAAGGGCAGTATTGAGTAAAATATGACAATTGTAAGTCTTCACTGGTAGTCTTAATTAAAAAAAACCAAAACCCCCCAAACTTAGCTTTGGGGGACTGGTGGGATTTGGAGCTCCAGTAATGCAGTGTTTGAATTTGAAATTGCTGGATTTCGTACTGTAGGTCTTGCTATTTAATAGGGTATGTTTAGACTGGACACGTCAGTGAATTGGCAAGATGAAAGCTGTTAACATTGCACGAAGCTAAGCATGCACTGAGAACAGAATGCATCTTGTTAACTCTGACTCGTTTTCAAATTATTTTTAAAAAAACAACTTTTTAACAATACTTAAGAATAATAAAAATAGGTTTGTTGGTTTTTTTCTTGCGTAACTCAGGTGAACAAAAATACTTAATTATTGTGTTCACAGTCCAAATTTTACAGCATTGTAAACCTAAATTGAAATTTACCTATAAACTCTGACCTCTTGCATAATTTAAATGGAGGGGAAAATGCAATTTAAAAAAAATCTTCAGTTGAGAGTTCTGCATAGAATCTGTTTTTTTGGTAGAATGTTACAGATTAGGTTATCTGATTATTACAGTAAGTCTTGGGATATGACCTGTTTAGACACCTAAACCTGGGTATGTTTTTGTTTTACAACTGAAGTCTGTAAGATATCATAGACTTGATTTGGCATTATCTAAGTCTGGCATACCCCATATTTCTAAGGCTAGAATTCCCCCTGCCCCTGACATAGGATCATATTTTTGAGAAAGTAGCAGTATAAAATAAGATATAACAACTAGAATTCTTAAGGTAAATTATTCTTCCTGTAATTACATGTTGTTGGAATAGTTACCCTTTTGCTTCTTAACTACTATTTAGATAATGCACTTCATCTAAATTTATCAAGTTCATAATTGAAGCAAGCATGGACATTCTTTAAAGATTTCTGCTCTTGAATGCAGTAAAGTAAGCTCCAGAACTGAGATGTGTTCTTAGCCCCTGTTGCTTCTTCCCCATATGAACAAAGACTATAATAATCTGCAATAGCAGTTTTCCTGATGATTTTTTTTCCATAGCAGCAAGAACACTTTAATTTTATGAATTTTGACAATAATAAGCAAGTTTGCATTTTATTTGCTCCGTCATATCAATGATGCAGTTGAATTGAAGACTAAAGGATTCAGTGTTTCTTTTACAGTTTTCAGGTCAAATTTGTTTTGCTCCAAAATGCAATCTAATTGTGAAATCCTTTTTCTTGGTACATAAGTAATAAAACACCCTGTGGAATTAGTTAACAGTTTTGTTGGTAAGAAAGTCTTTCTTTTAGTGTCCCATTATGTGGGATTTAAAGGATTAAGAACAGCAAGAGCTGGAATCTCCTTGAAATGTGACGAAAATATTTTTTTTTTTTTGGTCACTGAACAGGCTTTTGTAATTATTCAGATCTGTCATATACAGATGTGGTTCATGGTCACTTTTACAGTATAAAACCTTAGCAGAAATACTTGAGTGAAAGTAGATACACGAGGATCTACTTGCAAAATATTAATTGTTGGAATTGAGCTGTTTTTCAAATAGCCTCCTTTCTTTCCTAGAAATTAATTTCTTATACTGCTACTCAGAATATATGAGAATATATAAGAAGTATGTAGATGGTAGTTAAGCATTTCCTCCTTCAGAGGCAGAGTGTCAAAACCAGCTCATACCTGATGGCTGAAAATAGTCTGTTGAAAAATTCCATCATAAAATGTTGAGTCACAGGATTTTATTTTTTTTTGTCTTGAGATTCAAGCTATATATGGGCTATTAAGTATTTGCAACAAATGTGTTTTCTTTATATAGAATTGAATGACTTCATCATCCAGCTTGATGAGGAGGTAGAGGGTATGCAGAGTACCATTCTAGTTCTTCAGCAGCAGTTGAAGGAGACTCGCCAGCAGTTGGCGCAGTACCAGCAGCAGCAGTCCCAGGCCTCCAACCCAGGTACCAGCAGGACTCCATCGTCTGAGCCTACAGACCAGGGAGAGGCTGTGGGTAAAGACTGCAGCCGTCTGGCAAACGGACCAAGCAATGGTAGCTCCTGCCATCAGCGGACATCTGGGCCTGGATTTTATAGGGAGGGTAGCAGCACAGAAGATGACTTCCCAGCTTCTCCAGGGAATGGTAATAAGCTGTCCAACCACTCTGAAGATAGAACTGGTAGAGGAGGTGGTAGCTACATAAACCAACTCAGTACTGGGTATGAAAGTGTAGACTCTCCCACTGGCAGTGAAAACTCTCTCACTCACCACTCAAATGACACAGACTCCAATCATGATCCTCAAGAGGAGAAAACAGTGAGCATGAAAGGTAACAGAACTGTGGGTTCCCGTCATGTCCAGAATGGTTTGGACTCCAGTGTAAATGTGCAGGGTTCAGTTTTGTAACATTTTTCTGCAACATTTTTATACAGTGTCATTTAAATTGGGAGAGGATACTGTCCAGAAGCCGTTTAAATTAGTGCATATTTGTCACAATTTTGCCTTTTTGTGGGTTTCTTTTTGCTTCAATACCTCTGCCACTTTGGAAATTTTAACAGTTAATTACGTTGAATGTTGCTAAAAGGACGTTTGTGTAGCTCAAGTTATTTTTATATGAGTTAATGTGAAGTTGAAATGGAAATTACTTCCATAAAGTATAACATAAATGATGTCTGTACAAATCTGTGTATATCTAGAACCTGTGCTGTGTAAGGGCATTTGTTATACTTACACCACCTTCAAGATTTGTCATAATAGCTGTGGGTTTATGACTGCCAAGTTTGCCCAGTACAGTAGTTTTATCACTAAAAGATGGACTTATTGAAGGAGTCCTGTAGTAGTTTCAGTGTTAATTACAGTTTTTCCCACCATACATCTGTGCATTTTCTCCTTAGGTGACCGAATGTTTATGAATTGTGTGCATAGTTACTCAGTTTTTAAGAACTGTTGTATCCTGTTTATGCATATTGCTCTGTGACTCCAATATTATCTTACCTGTACTGACCAAACCTAAATAAAAACTTTTAATAATGTAATTTCCTCATTGGTCTGCATTGGCTTACATGGCTTATTTGTATGCAGTGTATTTACAGTATTTGCTTTTTTTTTTATTGAATTTGTTCCTGTGACAATCCTATCTGATACAGCTTATGCCAAATACTTGAAGTTACAGGTGTGTACTATCATACTAATTTCAGGCCAGCCTCATAGTATGTATTCTACAGGTTTTGTCCTTTATTGGCAGATACGAAGAGAAAAAAAAAGTTAATAAAAGTAAACCTTAGAGTTGGAACCTGGCTTTTATAAAGAATAAAACAAACAAAAAACCCCAAAAGCTAGAAGTATCCAACAGGTAAATATACAAATTGAACTGCAAAACTAAGGAGTTAGTAATCCAGCCTCTTAAACCAGATATAACTCCTATTGTTTTTTAAATGCCTACCTTGAGGGAACTGACTTCTTAACAGGTGCAGAGAATGAAAAAATTACCTTTAAGCATACTTCTGTTGTTCAGTAGCAATGAGTTATGAATTTCTCAGAACCTGAATTTCTGGTGGTTATTTTCTATCTACTTGTTTAGTGATGGTAGCACATAAGCAAGGAGATGAAAAAGCACTGGCTTTAAGCACTGTTCAAAGGGAAAATAAAAGTACTTAGCAGTATATTTTTGGGTAGACTTAAGGTCAGTTTCAACATTTTTTTTCTGCCTGTGAATCTTGTAATTACCAGATGACTAATAAAATGATCTCATATGTAGCCACTGAAACAATAGTAAATAGCTTATAGCTTTGCAATTCACTGTGGAAGCAGTGAGACTCTTGTTTGAAAGCAGTATTTCTCCAAAGTTCTAGGACATACTTGAATTTGTTTCAAATTTACAGAGTTATAATAAATTCCTAAATTATAGAAGGGTTTCTACGGTACCATTTTTAAGTGGCATATTATATGAGAATTAGCATCTGCAGTAGTATTGTCCAAGACGATGTAATTAAAATACTACTAGCTGCTGTCATCTATGTTAGAGACGTGCTAGCCCATGTACCGCTTAATTTCATAGGGTTCACTTAAATGTGTTAAAACCACTTAGTAGTTGTCACTGGAAGCGTAAATTCCATTGGTGATACCTGGTTGTTTTTTGAACATTACTTTAGCCCTCATTGCCTGAAAAATAGTAGTTATTAGTTGAATGCATGAAAGGGAAGTGTCAAGTATCTATACAAAAAAGTACCAGCATCTGGCATGCGAAGTAACTTCCAGTTTACAGAAATCCCTGATGGTGATCTAGATCTGTAGTTGCTGGTGATACTATATTTGGTCTTAGTATCTTATTGCTTGATTATCCATAGCGCATGTATACGTACATCCTGGATCCTGTACATGGTATAATATAATATTTGTAAGAAGCTTAAAATGCTGATAATAGATTATAACAATGGCTTTGTCTGATAATACAGATGGTAAAAAGCCTTGTGGGGAAATCTGTGGTCGTGGTTCAAATCGCAGTCTGAAATATGAAAGCAACTCATGCCAAGAAAATGGTAGACATCTTTTCACGTAGTATAAGGAACTAGAAGGATGTAAAATATCTTTGGAGTTACAGTAATTGCTGTTAATTGTGCTAAGGTTAAAAAATGCATAGCTTCAGGCAGTGACAGCTTGCTACTTAAATCTGTCACTTACTGTAGGACATTCATTTCTTAAAACCTCATATAAAGATTATTTTAATTTTCTCAAGAGTGTGTGGTACCTTGGTGTTAAATAGTAAAAAATTAAAGCTTAGCTAAAGAGCTAAAAAAGTTAGAAATAAAAATTATACCCTCGGACTAGAAGTTAGCTTAACTTCAACATAATTGTAAGGTAAGGTCTTTCTCTGCTTACAAGGTATCTTCTAAATAGGCAGGCTAAGGTGTTTTATTTGTCTGTCTGTTGTTCCCCTCCCTCCCCCCCCCAAAGGAAAGTGACCCAGGTTAACACCAGTTAATAAAATGCATTATATAATTAACTTGATTTCTTGGAATGCTTACTGCAAAGCATTGGTCAATTGCGGTATTATATAATACATAGAGAAATGCTAAAACCAGTAATATTCATGTTCTTGCCTGGCTGACAATGCCTATATTATGACATTTAATAATCCTGAGTGTAGTTGGTTAATTTTAACAAAAGTTGACATTTTATTGATCACCAATGAATACAACGTATTCATCTTTAAAATTAGGTACTGCCTAAATCTTGCTGTATAGATTTCCAGCATTCAGGGGAAAATCTTGTTTCCAAGCCTCCTGTTGATTTTGGGTAATTCACCTTTTATCGTATCTATTGATAAAATAGTTATTTTCACTGTTCAGACTTCAGAGAGTACCACTGGCTGATAGGTGAAAGTAAATTAACATGGTTTGCTAGGGTCCTTCAAGGAGCGGGGGGGCAGGCACACACCACTGTACTGTGCCTCACAGTAGGCTGAGATTCCCTGTATGGGTCTCTATTGGCAATTTCCAAGATAAGGTAATTTATTTTCAAGAAGGTTGTTAGACCTAACCCCCACTGAGTTTTTGTAACTTGTGTTTTTATAGTCTGATAAATGTGGGTTCTGTAAGATATTAGAATATATGTGTGTGTTTAAAAAGACAAAAAGCAAAAGATTGAGGGGTTTGTGGTAGCAGAGATGATTTCCATACGATTCAAATTTTACCTAATGTTTGTCTTGTCTGCAGAGTGCCTCCTAACTGAGGGAAGAGTTCTCACTGACCTTTCTGGAGAACCGGTTTTTAATGGGTCTTTGAACTCATTTGCATTAACTATACCGATTATTTTAGCTGATGGGGGTTAAGGTACCTGAATGAAGGATTTTCAGCAGCAGTAAAGGCCGTTGAATTGCTACCAGGAGGAAAACAGATGTTGGGAAACAAGATGCGCACAAAAATGAGGAAAAGAACAGAAATGAACCAAAAAAAGTAAGTCGTAGACAAAACAGCTGAAAAAGTATTTGTAAGCGCTGCTGGTCCTGTCAGTAAACTGACAAACATTTTTTTTTGCCAGGCGGGTTTTTGGAGCTTACTACGGCTGTCTTTTGCTGCTGTGTCCTCTCTGGTGCCCAACAGGCAGAAGCTCCTGGCAGGCAATTTTCTGCTTGGTAGAGAGGCTCCTCTTAGGCAGCAGCAGCAGCTGAGGCGGGAAACGCCTGACGCCAACCCACCTTCCACGGGAGCGAAGCTCAGCCCCCTCAAATGCCCGCCCTCGGCGGCGGGGCGGGCGGTGCCGAGGGCGGGCGAAGACGCGTTGCGCCGTCGGTGTAGCGCCCGGCCGTGAGATAGCCGCCATGTTGTGTCGCCTCGCCTTGGGGGGCAGGTGAGAGCCGCGCCGCAGAGGGGTGGGGGAGCGTAATGGCGGCCAGACCCTCGCAGCGTGAGGCGGTGGCCGGGGCGCCCTCGCCCTCCGCGGCCGAGCGATGGGTGGGCGGGGGGGAGGAGGAGGTGGCGGCGGCGGTGGGATAACCCCCTTCTTGCCCCTCAGCGGCTCCCCGCCATTTCGGGAGGAGGGAGGTCGCGCTGCTGCTGCCTGCCCCGCAGGGCTCGGCGCCGGCCCGGGCAGTGTCGCGGCCGGGGGGGCTGCTGGCGGTTGTCTTTTTGTCCTTCCAGGTTCTGCCCTCGCCCTCCGCCGACAGGCTCTTGTTGCTTGACGTGGTGCTGCTAAATCCTCTTACCTTTGCTAGGCAGGGTCGCTGCGTTTGGCCTCTCTTCTCGGCCCTGAGCGTTTTGCTGTTAGTTTGTCCCTGGTTTATGCCAAGGTCACCAGTGAAACATGAAAGGGCCTCAGGAGTTGATCTTCCTCCAAGCCCAGTGGTTCTCCTTTTATTATGGTTGCTGTCATGTCTCCTGACAAGTGCAAGGCGTTAAAATGGGGAAGGGTAACCAGAACCTGCGTGGTTTTCTGTGCTGGACATCGCAGCTGCCCTGTTGTCACGCAGCGTGCGGTTTCTCCAGTACCCGCCATAGGGACAGTGAAGCACGTGTGTTGGAATGGGAGGCGTTACTGCTAAAGAGGTTCAGTCCTGGGAACCCAGTGACTGGGGGGTTTTTCAACCTTTTTATTTTTCAGTGCTAGGGACCTTTTGTATAACGAGGGCGGGAAATGTACCAGGGATGTCTTGGCTTCTGTTTTTAATCAATAAAGATAAGGTGAAGCTTTGAATGTTAGCGTGTTACTGCTGGCTTTCCCTTCCTCTCCCCACCTTTGCCTTGCCTGCATGCATGGGAGGGTGTGTGACTCTGCAGTGGCTTGGGGGGCTTGATTTGAGAAGTGGCAGCTCTGCATTACAAAGCTCTAGATCTGTGACCTTTATGTGAATTAATCTCCACAATTAAACTACAGAGCGTGCTTGCTTTGAGCTCCAGAAAAATGGAAATTTGATTTCTTTATCAAAGATACCACCCTTTGTACTTAGGGCAGCTGATCATAACAGTCGTGGTTTCACTAGCAAAGCCTAAGTGCTGAATAAGACTACTTCCTTCTGTTTTTTTCTTCTAGAAGCGGTGCCAAGTTCATAGCACCATTGGGATGCTTGGTCTCTAGGCAAAAGCACACTCTCCCTGACTTGGCGTATGACTATGGCGCTCTTGAACCTCATATTAATGCAGAGATCATGCAGCTGCACCACAGCAAGCATCATGCCACCTATGTGAACAACCTGAATGTCACGGAGGACAAATACAAAGAGGCACTGGCAAAAGGTTTGTATATTCACAGTCAACAGATGAGATGGAAGCTAGTTAACATAGATGATATAGGAGAAAAAAATGGACAGCCCTTCTTTCCAGGGGTAATAGTTTCTTTTAAAAGTTTTGGATTATCTAACTCAAGCTTTTTTTTTTTTTTTTTTTAAATAAAGTGAAATGCTATTAGGAACAGAGTTTCATTGTAAGCTTCAGTGGTGCTGATAATTGGAAAGTAGGCATAACTAAAAAGCATGAATTCTGTTCTCTGTGGTACTGTAAAACTAGAAGAAAATTAATTTGATTGTTGTGGATTTAGTCCATATTTACATTAATAACTTGAACCACATGCTGAGTTAATAGGAAATTGCAGTCATTTTACTGAACAAATACTTCGTAATGAAAGGTTAGTAACAAACTTATGTAACATAAAATTTGTGCACCTTCATTGTTTTCACATCAGATGCTCAAATCTTCTTTCAGTTGAACTGATGAAAATGTATGAAATAACATGTATATCTTTTTAAGAAGGTGGAATGTTTTCTGAGTTTGTTGTGATGATCTTTCTGAAGAGTATCAGTTTACCTCTAAGAAGTGATTACTTTCTGGGCTCACTTCTGTCTGGTTGCCAGGTGGGTTCACAGTGCAATCTAACTGCTTGGGCCTGGATGAAAGTGAGGATTGTCAACATCTAAGTAAACTTGAACCCTGTAGCCCTTGATAAATGCTAGTGTGCTTGAATAGAGGAAGTTGGTTACCGATGGAAGTTTTTTCAAGTGCCTGGGTAAGCCTAAAAATAATTTGTGCAGTCTAAATTAATGAACTAATACGATTTGATTAAGAATCAGACAATCAAGATTGGCTGCTGCTTAGTCCTGCCAGTGGTGGATCCAGGAAAGTTGTATTGATTTAATTAGTGCAAACAGAACTGAGGAGGGAACCTGAACTGTTTAATGACCAAGGCTTTAGCCACTAGTGGAGGCAGAGTTTGTGGTTAGCAGAAGCATCTGCAGTGTTGTGGATCCTTTGAGGTGTTTTTTTAAAAATACTATCCTTTGATAGGTTTTCATTGCTTGCTGTTGGAAATGGTGTATCTAGAGGTAGAGGTTAATTTTTCCCTAAGGATTTTGCAGGCATTATTTTGCAAATGGGTAAGGTACTGATGATGGTCACTGTCGTGGTTTAGCCCCAGTCAGCAACTGAGCACCACACAGCCGCTCGCTCACCCTCCCCCTCTCCAGTGGGATGGGGGAGAGAATCGGAAGGGCAAAAGAAAACTCATGGGTTGAGATAAAAACAGTTTAATAATTGAAATAAAATAATAATAATGTTAGTAATAAAATTGCAATGAAAAGGAGAACGAGAGAGAGAGAAACAAAACCCAGGAAAATTCTAACAAGTGATGCAACCACTCACTACCCACCGACTGATGCCCAGCCAGTTCCCAAGCAGTGATCGCTGCCCCCCGGCCAACTCCCTCCAGTTTATGTACTGAGCATGACGTCATATGGTATGGAATAGCCCTTTGGTCAGTTTGGATCAACTATCTTGGCTGTGCCCCCTCCCAGTTTCTCGTGCACCTGGCAGAGCATGGGAAGCTGAAGAAGAAAGTCCTTGACTAGGGTAAGCACTACTTGGCAACAACTAAAACATCAGTGTGTTATCAACATTCTTCTCCTACTAAATCCAAAACACAGCACTATGCCAGCTACTAGGAAGAAAAATTAACTCTAACCCAGCCAAAACCAGGACAGTCATGCACATCAAAGCAGACAAATATTTACGATATTTGTGTGTCTGTGTGTGTTTTGATTTGACTTTTTTTTCCTCCTTATTGGTATCCCAGTGTACTGTGTGTAGTATTTTGACCCTCGTTAGAAAGACTTCTAAGACAAGGATTTAGGAAAGGGCAAAGTCTGAACCTAGTTTTTAAGTATGGAAAAAGAATGACAATACCGAGAGAATGAGGTGGCATATGAGTATTGTCATTCTTTTTCCATACTTAAAAACTTTGATCATTCTCTTGAGTTGAGTCCCGTTGGCTTATGTTGTCGGCTCATTTGAAAATGAGTAGGCACTTCTGCGATAGGGTGCAGCGCAGGACTTTGTTATTTGTTTCAGCATAAGCTGATTCTCATTACTGGTTCATCAAAATATGCAGGATTGGCTAATTAAAGGTATCAACCTGAAACTTATTTTCAGTGAAAACTTGTGCCTACCAGAATTTTACCTGCTCTTTTCTGACAGTCCCGTGACCTGTGGTGCTTTACTTACTGCTCTCGCAAGGAAATAAATGACTCTCGGTAGACTGGGAAACTGAGCTGACTAGTCTCTGGAGCACCTCTAAGAGGCCTGTCTTGGTTTACTGAATTGTCCTCTATGGCTGTGTTGAGGAGTGTGGTAAGCTGCAGCAAAGGCCGGGGACTCTGTATACAAATAAATTCCAAGATACTTTTGCTATAACTTAAGGGCAAGTTACTTCTTTTCCATTGTCTTTTCCAGTGCAAAGTTCAGCAGGACTGATCTGAACAGCACCACAAATACTGTGTTTTAAGGACAATGGTCAAATGCTGTCTCTGGTGCCTAGTGGTTCTGGGGAATGGATTCCCCTAAGGAATGGTGGAATAAACAGTGATAAAGACATTAAAGACATCCCAGGTTATTTTTGTATTTCTGGCTTGTGATATGTTGTATGCTCTGGATGAACTTAAAAGTGTCATTAAGGCATGCAAAATTCAAGGAAAATGTCCTAAAGATGCCATTTGACTGGGTGCGAGAGTTGTCTCATCCTTAACTTGATAACTTGAATTCAGCGAATAGTATTTGTACTAACTGCATTGGATGCTTTGGTCCAGTCCTGTAACCCCTCTGGTTTTGTTGCTCTGGGTATTACTAGGAGACACGGAGATCACATGTTAGTCATAGACTGGTCTTTAACTCACAGGTATTTTTCTGAATGGGAAAAAAAAAATAAACCGTATTGCATGTGATAGTGAATTTGTGTAGGGACAGAATTATTTTTAAGAATTAGTTTCTGCATCTTAAGGAAACGCTTTACTGTAACAGTGGTCATTTCCAGCAAAAACAGAAAGCCATGGGTGTGTGATTGAGTGCTACTGTAATTTATTTTAGCGAAGCATTGAATTCTGTATTTTTGGGGGACTTGTGAGTTATATTGGGACAGCTTCATCCAGATACTTTATTTGTATGAAGCTTACCAAGGCTGACGTAGTTTCTGAAGGGTTTGAGGAGATGCTGAGAACCTGGAGTCCTGTATTAAAACCTTAGTAACAGGTGTGCTACTGCTTTGTGGCTTGCCTTCCTGTCTGTGTTAAGGTGGCACATTTATTGCTATAGGAAGACTTTTACCACTCATTCCTGAAAGTGAGTGGAGGAATCAGCTGCCTCCGCTGATTTCTTATTAGAGAATGTGTTGGAGTGGTGGAAGAAGCTTCAAAAACCTTTGAAATGTTTCAGTTCTTTTAAAAGCCATAATAGCATTCAAAACATTTGCATTGAAGTGGTGCAACACCATTTAGAGGCACAAGACACCACTGAATTCTTTAAGGAATATGACATTTTGTGGAGAGGGAGGAAGTACAGGGCTGTCTGATCTTGATTTCAGATGCAGGGTTCTGTAATGCAGAGTAAAATGATCTGGGTCACTATCTCTTCCTGCAAGTACCTCATTCCAAAAAAACCAAACCAAAACAAAAAATAGGAGGGAGAAGGACATTTCATTCGTGTACGTGCTCACTGTACATATCAACTTTCTCTGAAGCACAAACTGTTTGTCCTGTAAATTGTTTAAGAAGTTTAAAAATTCTTGGTTTGCAAATCAGTGAGCTAATGGGTGAACAATGTTCTTGTCTTGTAGTGGTAATACTGAGTGATTTACAAGTGCTGGGTCCTTAAAATGTTTTCGCTCTACTAGTTGCTTTACTCTGCTGTAGAACGGCAGTAATGTGTAATATGGGTTGCCTGATAGGTGCAATATTGGCAGATCACATAGCATTACAGGATAAGAAAAGGTCAAAGATAAAGAAATCTTTAATTTAGTTTATGTCAGTGACTATCTAAAATATGGATAACAGTCACAAACCTTACCTTTTCCATAACATGTTATAGACTAGTAAGACTTGAAAGATTTTGGAGATCTATGGAGGCTTAGTGGCAACTTAGTGACTACTGTGGTGATGATGATGTGTTTATTTATCTATGTATTTTTATCTTCTGCATCCTTAGGTGATGTTACAACTCAAGTGTCACTTCAGCCTGCACTGAAGTTCAATGGTGGGGGACATATCAATCACACCATCTTCTGGACAAACCTTTCTCCTAATGGAGGAGGAGAGCCTAAAGGTTAGTGCTTGTTATGATGGTTTATTGCGTCAATTTTAATTGACCAGTAGAACTGATGATCTTTTCTCTCTTTGAAGAAGTCTAAGGGATCTTTATTTTTCAGAGTTAATTTGCCTGTCTCTATGACAGTTATCACAGTTCTGAGGAGTTCAGCATTTTTCAAATGGAAGCCAAGAATATAAAAAGCTAGCCCTGTGCTAAGTATTTTTAATTTCTGAATCTGATTGTGTACACTGCAAAATACTTGGTTGTTGCTGCATATTGTCCTTTCCATCTTCATATGAGAAAATAGTTTTCCAAAGCTATGCTAATTAAGTTCCCATATATGTAGTCAATTCAAAGAACAGGAAGAAATGCGCTGCAGACCACCCAACCTAGTGACTGGATTTATGCTCCAATTTGAAATAGGGATAGTTTAGCAGTTAAAGCCTAAAGGAAGAAATCCCCTTTGGGAAGATAGAGTAGTGATTATCTACAAGTGACCTGCAATTAAAGGTAAAGGCCCTATAATACAGATCTCACAAAAGCTGCTGTGATAAACTTGAGGGTTTTTGAATGAGGTTTATATGCCTGTCTGTAAATTCGTGGGCTTCAGGTGCTTTGTACTCCCGTTCAGCGTTCATAGGTGACATCTGCTTGTGACTTTTGACTCTACCATGGAAGTACAAAGATGCTCTGAGGATGATCTAGTTAAGACTAGAGCATAAAGTTTTGAAGCTTTGAAGCTGAAATTTCAACAAGCAGTTCTGATATCAGTCCATTTCTGATAGAGCTTGGTTTTAGATGACATTCTCAGAAAAGATGCTTTAAAAACCTTGATTTTTGTCTCCCAATTTCTGTGAAAGTCGGTACCTAAAATGTCATCTTTCAGTTTCAACTTCAAGGCTTTTGTAGGAAGCCTGCTAAAACCTGTCTTAAGATGCACTTGCAGCTATCACCAAGAGATTTTCAAGGCGATCGGTCTGAAGGTGGAAGGAATGAAGAATTCTCCAGCATTGCACTGTATGAAGTATTCTTACACATGCTAATTAGAGAGGAGTGTAGATACCTTCAGGTTCTGAGCAAATGCTTAAATATCTGAAAACCACAAGTGTGCTAGGGTATAGGGGAAAGGAAGTAGTTTGACAGTGCATTGTTACGCTAAACCATTCTAGTTTCTGTTCCCTTTTCCCCAGCACAGGTTAGCTTAACTGTTTAATAAAGAATCACAGAGACTACGTATCCATATCAAATAGACTACTTAACTGTAGAAGCAGATGTAAATCTAAAATCTGAGGGAAGTGGTTAAATACCTCTTACTATATGTAAGTTCATTATATTGATATCAAAGATGTCCAAATATTTCTTTGTATTAAGGCAAAGAAATCACAGCCACTTAGTGTTGCCCTTCTAGATAAGCAAACCAGCTCTATACCTTCTTTCCTAGTCCTCCTCTGTGGCATTCCCTTTCCTCTTAGACAAGAATGTAAATGCCTGAGTGTCCTATTGATAGCACCCTGACTGTGTCTTTGAGGACAGCATGTTTGACTACCGCACTATTTTCTTTCCAGTCTGCTTGCCCTTGTAAGCAGGTTGGGTCAGAACTGTTAATTAATGATGCAACTACTCTGTTTGTCTAGACACTTCCTTCCCACAAAGCCCAAATGCTTCTGGTCCTCTTTCCTTTTATTTCCAGGTGATATCTGGAAATTGAAAGATTAAGTATCTGATGTTCTGTGATCTCTCTGTGCTTTTTTTAAAGGAGAATTGATGGAAGCCATCAAGCGTGACTTTGGTTCCTTCGCAAACTTCAAGGAGAAGCTGACAGCGGTATCAGTTGGTGTTCAAGGATCAGGCTGGGGGTGGCTTGGCTATAACAAAGAGCAGGGGCGCCTACAAATAGCAGCTTGTGCAAATCAAGACCCTTTGCAAGGAACAACAGGTCAGGTTTCTTTCCTTCCCCTCTGCTTCTCTGTAGATTTCATAGGCAAGTGTGTGAGATCTGAAAGGGGTTTGTGGACAGATGCTGAGAAGAAATTGCTGGATAAATGGGGCTGGAAAACCGAGTATCACTACTAGCAGAAGTGAAAAACAGTTGCAATTTTTAAAACGGCATTTGTAAAGCAGGACTTAAAACCCGTGAAGAGCAGTAGGGTTTAAAGTCCGTCTAGTCAAAGGGGAAATATATGGGGCATATTGTGAAAGTGCTCTCTCATAGACAATAGTTTTAGCTTAGGCTCCTTTGGATTATTTTTGAGTAACTGGAGTAGCTTGCCTGTATAGAGGAAGATTAAGCCTCCTGGCTTTAGATTGTTTTCTCTGGCAGAGAAGCTATTCACAGAACTGTCAGTGTAGGCCAGACAACAGGAGAGGGGAAGGTGTACAGAGTAACCCTTGTTACTATGTAGGCTGGGTTTAAAGTAGAAGGCTTATAATCTGCTTCCTTGATATTGGTAGAGAGTAATGGGTGTCAATTAAATAAGCCTTGGATGGGGATAAATCTTACAGCTAGGCAAGTAGCCTAATACTGGCCATGATCATTTTTTAAGATATTTTTACTTGCTTAGAGTGACATGGCAGTGATGATGGCAGGCTGGACACCCTTGATGGAGGGAAGAGCTCATGGCCAATGAGAATCCTGCCTGCAGGGGCTGTTTGTCCAAATCCTATTGCAGATATCTTTAAAACATGTTCTGTAGAATTCATAGAGAGTGGCAAGGAATTTAATGTATTGTCAGCAGTCCATGTATTGGTTATCAGTAGGAAAAAAAAAAAAAGAATAATTTTATTATAGGGACATGCAGCATAATGGAGGTAAATTTCACCACTCCCCCCCATGAAAACTCTCCATTAAAAATTCAGTGAGAAGGATATTTTAGCACAAAAACAAGGAAAGTAATTAGACAATTAATAACTTGTGATTAAAATATTGGAAGCAAACTGGCATGGCAAGAGACTCCTTCATGGTGTAACTTTTCATGAAAATGCTTGCATAACTGTGCAAAAGATGTAAACCTTTGAAAAATGACTTTATCTCATTTCAGTTATGTTTTCAAGGCAGTTCTAGAGTATTCATAGGTGTTTATCTTAATCAGCTCTTTTGGTTTATGGAATATGTGTGTGTGTGTGTGGAGAGCAAAGAATTCTGTAAAATGTTGCAATAAGCACCTATGTGCTGCAGAGCTCTCTGTCTTCCTGCAGATAAAGATTCAGAAATTGGGTACAGCTTTGGGATGCAATGTAAGACTTTACATGTAAAGTGTGTTTTCACAGATTTATCACAAAATTTATTCTCTTTTTTTTACAGGTCTCATTCCTTTGCTGGGAATCGATGTATGGGAACATGCTTATTATCTTCAGTATAAAAATGTTCGACCCGATTATTTGAAAGCCATCTGGAATGTGATCAACTGGGAGAATGTGTCTTCAAGATATGCGACTTCCAAAAAGTAGCGTGGCATTCTTGCATAGACTACTAAAGTGTCACCACTTCTACTCTGATACTACTCTTGTAGTAGTGCCTGTTGCTTACAGATGAATTGCTCTACTGCAGAAAACACTTAGCTCATCCAACAAAAGCATTTCATGATCAAGCAAAGTGTCTGTTTGTTTAATTCTGTGAGAGCTATTTACTTAGATTTTTGAAGCTTTAAACTGTTGTGCAATAAAGGGAGACACTTTAAATAATCTTTTCCATTGCATATAGAAACATAGATCACCTTGCTGAAGCTTATTGAGGTAACGGATTTCCTTGTTGCACTAAAATACCTAAGTGGAAACATATACTTCATGTTGCTATAAACAAGTAAAACTCAAAAGAAGAATCTTCTATAACTGTCTATAAGAGACTAGTTTTTAGTAACAGCTGGTTCAGTTACTTACGTGATTTGAAAATGGTCAGAGAAGAGAAACACCTTTTGTAATTTGTTGTATTACAGGGTATGGAGCTTTCTTACAGATCAAAAAGATGGGTGAAAGGGGGAATAGGCATGGCTGTGCTTGCCTGTCTGACTGTCTTCAGTCATCCCTACCTTTTCCTGGATCTCTTAAGTGAGATCTTCACATATTGCACTGATGCACTAGCTTTTGAAGCGTTACCTTGGGTAAGGGATGACAGTACTGGGTCAGGCTAAATTGTTCATACAGGAACTGAATGACAGCGTGTGATACTCATTCCATACTAACTGTTCAAGTATATCCTAAAACATCCTTCAACTTAGGAGACTGATTATGTGCATATATCAAGTATAAATTGTCTCTGTGTAGCTGCGTTCCTGAAGCAGTTCAAGTTAATGCTTGAGGTGCGAATGAAGTACCATCTGGTGTAAAGGAGCATGCCCAAAAGGTCTTGAAAAATACAAGAAATTGGTGTGTTTTGGTTTTTTGCTAAGTCTTGCAAGTATTTCAGAGTGGATGCTACTGGATGTACACAGTACCTTGTGCCTAAGTTTTCTTCGAGCTTTCTTAGTATGCTCCATTAAGTTCAGGATGGATTCTTAGGGAAGCGAGGAATAGGCTTACATTACCATACTGCTAGGCTGCTATTCTGAAGTATCAAGTAAGATTAAGGGGAGAAGTGTTTATAAAGAAAGAAGTGCCTTTCTTTAGCAGATGCAGGGAGAGAAACCGCCACCACCATAGGAACAGTCTTTAGTCAGTAACCAAAGCTGTGACTGGTGAGATATCTGTGTTGCGAATGAAAGCGAGTTATGCAGACATGGCTTATTTCACTTTTAAAGTGGTTGGTTCCCCCCCCGCCCCCCGTGGGATATTTTTTCTCTAGGCCTAGTTCTCATCTCAGATATACAGCTTAGTCTGAGCTTCTGGATTGCTTCATAATCTTGGTTAAAACTTACACCATCATCCCTCACATCCTTGGTTTGCCTCTCAGGGTGTGACATCAGTGATGAAGAAAAGTAAGTCTATTGGTAATCAGTCCAGCAGCTTTTGACTTGAATTTAAAAAAAAAAAAAAAAAGCCTACTGAAGGGTCTGTATTCTTGCTGTCTCAAACTATGCTCAGCTTTTCTTCTTAGGAAGCCTGGGTCTCCATGAGTAAATGCTAGCATCACAGAGATTTTTCCCTGACAGAATCTTCTGGCAGGAAGAACTATACTTTCTAGATGGCAATTCAAAACTAAATCTTTGCTGTAGTTATTTACTGGGGTGATCAGTTTATTTTGAAATCCATCTTCCCAACTTAATGTTCCCAGCCTCTGTCCTCATGTGTTTCCTTCTAAGCACTTCAGAACGCTTAAATTAATGCAAAATACATCAGGTAGCCCCCAGTATTCCTGTTGCAAAGGTATTGAGGGAAATCCTTTTTAAGGACTTAATATTAGTTACAAGTTGATTAATATTGTTGATAATTACTGGAGAAAGGAACAGTATTTATCATAACTTGTAAATCATATAGCTAGCTATAGATACAAAGCTTAATTTAAGCAAGTTGGATTGGTATCTGTATTAGTAAAGGCCAATTCTTAGGTTTTAGTTAGCTTACTGAAACCCTGCAGATACGGTGGATTGAGTGGGGGTGAAGCAGTGGCATTTTTTCAGAGGAGGAACAGGCACTTCAGATATGAAGAGAATCCTTGGCTTCTTCCTTTCCAGAGGTACCTTCAAAGTACAGAGGAGACATGTTGTGTTTACTATGGAGTCTGCCTGAAGAGGAAGGAAACAGCAGAGTCCTTTTTTCTTTCCTTATTCAAGACTATATGATACAGTGAAATACCATATAGCGGAGATCAAAAAACCCTAGTGGAGCGCTCCTCCTCAGTGAGTGAATGCTGAGGCAGGGCTTTGTTGGTGAGTGCCATGGTGCGTATGTCAGTCATGTTCTTGGTACTGCATGCTCTGAAAGGACTGAGAGGTAAACGTGCCGGTACACTGGTGCTCTGGAAGGGAGTGCTTAAGCTATGGAGGAAGCCTGAGCTAAGGTGCTGAGGAGGCAAGCCATGGAGAGCTCCTCAAGCAGGACCGACTCTTGCTAAGGCTTTAAAGCCAGCAGTGTGGGACCCAACGCATGCTGGTAAGGCTCAGTTTCTGCTGTGCACCAGGTTAAGAAGCAGCTCTGCTCATCTGCTTACAGTCAGCTGGTGAACTTGTCCTGATGCCCTGTATCCTGTCTTTAAGTCTGTAGGAAGTCAAAAGCTGTATACAAACAGGAATGTTTGTGGAATAGGAAGATGAAAATTTACTAAATGTTGAAGGCAAATAGTAGGAACACTGACACAATGAAAATGACTTAATGCTTGTTCTGGTGGACAACTATAAAGGACAAACAAAGGTTGGTTGTGTGGTTTGTTTGAAGGAGGGGTTTGGTTAAAGCGTCTTAACTCCAAACTTCTGTGAAATCTGGAAAAAGTCCTAGTGGTTCTTGTGACACAGGAACTGAAGTTCGTGCCTGTAATTCAGCAAGTCTGCTAGCAAAGCTCTCAACTGTCTGGGCAGTGAAAGTGCATAAACCTCTTACTAATCTGTGCTGGACAGTAAACTTGGAACTGCTGTTGCTATTGCAAACCAGGGCTTTGCATTGCCAAAGTTGCTGTGGAGGTGGGCAGGTGTCTCTCTCCCTACATGAACTGAGAAACAGGAAGGTAAATAATTACAGCCAATCTCATGTGCCCTGTCTGAACGGATGAGTCTAAGACCCGTTACTCAAAAACTAAACTACTAATACAGTTTGCTCTGCCTAGAGCTTCCTGACCCTAACGGTAAAAATAGTAGCTGTGTGTAAAGTTGTCTCCAACCTGAACTGTGCAGGGTATTCTCATCAACGAGCATGAAATTAATTGCAGAGTTGACCCATGTGACAGGAACAATGAGTTTTCTAGCTTCAGTGCTAGCTGAATTAGTCTTTGAGCTGGGCCAGCAGAAGAGTTGCAGCAGAATTGCATCCTGACAGACCCCTGAGCCTAGCTTTTGTCAGTCCTTCGTTAACTGTGTTGCTTATGAAGATGTCATGTACGGATACACAGTTAACTTGTGTGTAGGCCGCACTATGTTAAAACAAGAACTTGGAATTATTTTCAAGAGGGGAAAAAAATGCAGTACCTAACCCAAATCCTCTTGGAAATGATTATGTATTATGAGTTGGAAGAAAAAAGTGCAGCAGGGTGATCCCATAAGAAATACTTACAGGTGGCAAAGCTGCTGTACTTAGAGACTTTGGTTTGCAGACTACAAACAGATTTCAGTGGCTGAATTTTTCAGAAACGGATGCAATCGGGTCTCAAAGGGCAATACGCTGCTGCGGAACCCAAGTGCGCATTTGTGATTTTTTGCTGACCTGTAAAAGACGTTTGAAGGCTAATACGAATGGCAAAGCATGTGTGTCATTCTGTAGAGATTAAAGATTAAAGTAACTGAAGGCCAGCCAAACCGAGCTCTTGCAGTCTTTCCACTGTCCCTCCGTGGTGGGTCGTGGGGCCGATGCAGTGGCCGGTCCCAGCGAACCCAGCGGGTGGCGCCTTCATCCTGCGCTTCATGGAATCATGGAATCGTTGAGGTTGGAAAAGACCTTTAAGATCATTGAGTCCAACCGTAAATGTAGCACTGCCAAGTCCACCACTAAACCATGTCCTTAAGCACCACGTCTACACATCTTTTAAATACCTCCAGGGATGGGGACTCAACCATCAACTTCTTGAAACAGAAGGGGTCTGGAGATGTCTTTACTGAGCAGTTAGAAGTGCTTTTTTCGTTCAGCTGGTACTTTCCACCTCACGATTATTTATTTCACCCTTATCTGAGCATGTACTAAAAAAAAAAAAAGTAGTAGTAACCCCAGACTGTCTCCAGAAAACACTGTCAGTGACTCAGCTTGTGAGCTGGTAGGCTCTCACAGACATACTAAAACCTCTTTATTTACAGAAGACTTAGTTTTCCTTGTTTTGCATTCAAGAATTTAGTTCTCTCTAGTGTGGCAAAGTAGGTTTAAAATGCTGCTATGCCCTTCTAATATTTTACATGCCCATCGCATTGACCTTGCAGAAGTTAATCATTGCACTAGTATAAAGCAAAAGAGTTGTGTTTGCAGTCGTGTCTAATACCAAGCGGGTAAAATACTGGTAACTTAGGAGGCTTAACCTGCCTTTTCCTTAAAGTGCTTTCTGCTTAATGATTAAAAGTAATGCCCTCAGGTTTCATCATAGCTGTTTTTACCCCTTAGATTCAAAAAGCAAAGCTGCCCTGGGGGTCGGGGGTAGGGGTGGGTGTTTGCAGAGCTGGAGCCGCTCCCGTCCCAGGGAACCGGAGCTGTGCGTTTCCCGCTAGGTGGGGGTGTGGATCTGCGTTGCTCCGTTGTCGGTACGGCTTCCGAGTTGAATTTCCAAGAGAGAGGTTAAGAAGCAGTTTGTGTGCTCTCCGTGCACAGGAGAGGAACCGTTTGGGCTGTTGCTTCCACTTTCTAAATAATCAGTCACCCCTGCCACCGAAGCTACCTGTCAGTATGTGGGGAGGAGGCAATGCTGCTGTAGAGAAGACAATTTATTTTAATACATACAGTCAAATATAGGTCTTGCTATAACTAAAGCCAGGCAGGTGAGGCTAGAGGAAGGTACTCCTAATTAAAATGAAGATGTTTCTAGGATTCCCACCTGGCTGCCTCATCAGGTTCTAACTATCTCTGTGTAGTGACATATGATGTCCATGACGTCCTGAATGGTATTTCAGGCCCAGGGACCAGAGATTTAACCACAGGGGACGAAGTCTGTTACATTGCTGTAATTAAGCCAAGACTGCAGAGAGTGCGCAGCAGGCTGCCTGAGGCACGGAGGTTTACAGCTACAATTGTGCTGCCTCCCAGGGCTGTTGCTGCTCCAGTGAAACTCCAGCTTTTCACTGGATCTTCTCACCTGAAGAGACGGATGGACAAACTAGCACAGAGGCAAGTCAGCAAACCTGCTGCCTGGACCTGCCAGAGCTGGTGGTGGACCCACGTAGCCTTGTGACACCACTGAAGCAGCTCTCTGACAGACATGTCCCACTGCGGTGTTTTTAAGCACCCCTTTGGGTCGATGGCAAATCCCTGGAACACAGAGAACTCCCTACAGTGCAGCACTTGGGAAGTCTTAGCATTAGGGCTATGTGAAATGACTGGCAGTCCCATAGTTGTGGGCTCCTGTTGCACATAAAATCGCAGAAGAAATGTCAGTTTTCTGAAGGTATTAATTTCTCCAAAACTCTGGGGAAACATGCAAAAGTTGCTGGTTACTGCACTAGGTATTTGCAGACAGGTTGGGGACTCCCAGAACCTGACTTCCTCTGGGGGAGTTTTGTCCTGCTAGGGAAGGTAAAAACTTCAAAAAGTCCAGGTCTGTCTTCAGTTGGACTACAATTTTGCTAGTCCTTTCTTATTTTTGCCACCTTTTTTCTGGGGAGGAACCAAGTCTCTACTTCCCTGGCTTCTCCCGACTTCTGCTGAAGTCCCTTATTGAGGGCCACGTCCTTCAGAGCGAGCTCTGCAGTGCTTTAGTTCCTTATAGCAGGGTTCCTTCCCACCGGCCGCTCCATAATGCTTGCATCTTAAGGGCTTGTCCTTCATGCTACTGGCAATAGAGCTGTAGCTCTAAGAAGTCTGATCTAGAAGCAAGTAGCATGGCAATTCAGCTATTTTTTTATCAATGAGTTTTGCAACATGAGCAGTATCAGAAGACCACTGCACAGGAATTTCAGTTTTTCCTTATTTTTTAAGAGAAGGTTAAAAGTTTTCACACTGTTATTGCGAAGATTATCACTGGCACATTAGAGGTCTGCAAACCAGGAGGTAAGGAGAAAGAACATGTCTTAATTTAATTGTCATGATTTGAAGGTAATGCCACGATTCTGAGAAGGGCTGACTTGTGCTATTTCACTACTTGGCCTTGACAGGAATGGGTGATACTGCAACCTCTGTTATGCCTCTAGAAATTCGGACCTGAGGTAGCTAAAAGCAAGGGCTTCCAGTTTGCAGGAATTTTGAAATTTGGCTGTGGTCAAAACTGGCCAGAATTGAAAACTTGTCAGTATTTCCAGGAATCCAGAAGCTCCCCAGGCCCCACAGCTGCTGGGGAAGTCTGATGATCTTCTCTGTCGGGGCATCTGTCATGGGCTTCAAGCCTCAGGCTTCTCCAAAGGTCATTCAGACAGAGCTGTTTCAAACAAAGCATTTTGGGCTCACCAAGGTAGCGTTTCGGAAAGCTCTCCCTCTCTTGTCTCTCTGTGTGCCTCTGTATCTGTCTTCTGACTAAATGCTTCACCAGGATGTTTCCAGCCACTCTTAGCCCTCAAGCAGAATTGTGAGTAGGAGGCTGTAGGGAGGAGTGGAAATGCAGTCTTTCAAAGGATGCATCATCGGACTGGCTTCAACTTCTCCCTCCCATAAAAGACGCACACAAACCTGGACGTCCTGCCCCTCTAGCGGAGAAGAGCTCAGCTCTTGGGTCCTCTGAGTGTTTGAGTTCATTTCCCAAGATGCTGAGAGAAACTTGTGTCGGAATCCGTTTACCCTTTTCTTCCATCTGGGCTCCCCCACCTCTACTTAAGATTTCAAGCCATTTCAAAAGATCTTGGGTTTAATTTGAATAAGATGTGCTGATGTTTACATGGAAGAAATGCTCATGTATTTCTGCTTATTTGTTTTTCTTATGAGAGAATAAGGATTGCAAAACTAAAACTCTCACCTGGGTTTTTTGGGGATAGAGAAATATTATTTCTGAGAACTAAGTGTAGGGCTTGGTGCTTTTTTGCATAACTAAGTAAAATGGTAAAAATAAACTGGAATTAGCCTGTCTGAGAGTCAAAAGCTCCAATGGGAGTTTTCCCCTTGCCTTCATGAGATCCAGGTCAGTTAAAAGCAGTTCAGAGCTAGGACTGCTGCTTTTCTGTATTATCTAGCTGGGAATTGGAGTTGTTCCTGGATTTTGTTTTATCTTAAACATAAATTGTAGCAGTTAAGCGATTATTGTTGTCCATCTGCTGATATTCTTTGCTGTCCTAAATGCATTCTCTCCAGCTGATGTGGGACCGTGCAATGCACATTGTGTGTGTGATTGTCAAACCCGTGTTTTGTACAGGAGAAAGCACAGGATATTAAGTTGAACTGAATACTTTTGTTCCGGATGTGACTGTCTGGCATAGACACTGTGGGACGGTTACAGGTGTGGGCTGGTGATGAGGGTTCAGCCCTGAAATTGGTCCTTGAAAGTAACATCTGCATCCACTGATTTCTGGGCTGACCTGCCCAGATTTCTCTCCAGTGAGCTCTGATGTCAGCTTCATTAGGAAGAATTGTGTTTCTGTGGCCTCAGAGAAGTATCTGAGGAGCTAGCTCATGTTGGGATGTAGGACTATTCCATCAAAGCCCTCTGTTCCTTTGCCTGAGCCCTTTGCGTCAGCAGCTGGTGGGTCACAACAGTGCAACCATCTTCCTGCTGTATCCCAAAGAGCTCGCTGCAGGGCAGTGTTGCATGGGTAGAAAAGAGCAAAGCTGTCCCTGGCGAGCTGAGAATCTGTCCCCATGTGCTGCACCCAGGAGCACGCTTGGAGCCAGCGTCAGAGGGATTCTGTGGGCTGCAGCCCCAGGCCAGTCCCAGTGTTGAGGCAGCGATATGGAGAAGTCCCAGTCTGGCTGTTGCTCACTTGGAGCTTCTTGCAGAGTCTGAGCTGGACCTGACATCTGAAAATCCTAGCTGTGCTGTCCAATTATGGGTCCCTAGGGATCACAGCTTTGAAGAGTCTAATATGTGTATATGTCTAAACATGCAAATGTGATCATGAGCTTATCTCTGTGTGTGTCGTTCTGTTAACCTCTTCTGGGTGTTTGGAGAAAAAATGGCAGAAACCCCATCTGGTTACGCTCACTCTTGCAATCCAACATCTGGCTGCCAGACTCGGGAGGCTGTGTAATCTCTGCTCATGTGGTTTCTATGCTTTGATTCCCCGCTATGACCGAGCGTTGGAGAGGAACTCACCCCTCCTGGCAAAGCACGAGCTGACAATGTGTTGGAAGGACAGAAGGTGACCACCATTAGAACTTCTTTACATGTATGTGTTGCCAGGTTAATCCAAGTGGCAGTATATGTGTATGGTTCTCATACTGCTTCATCACTGAAGCCTTGGTCTTAAAAAGCTATTGCTTGGGCTGGAACTGCTCTTGTAATTACCCAGATGTGTCGTAGAGGTGAAATGCTAGTCCTGCACTATGAATGTCATAAAAATAAAGGCTTCCTGTTAGGCTCTGAACTGAAATTCAGGAAAAATATGTTTTGTTTTCTTCCCTGCCCGCCCCCCCCTCCCCAAGGAAATGGGACCTTCGGCCTTCCCCCCTTGATTTATTTCTGGATAAATGAAAAAGGGTGGGAATGGCAGCAACGTTCATGCAAGGAGGGAGGTGGCGGGTGCTGCAGCTTCACCTCTGCTCTCCAGGTAGGCAGTTAGGACACTCCTCCAAAATGAAGGAGAGCAACATTGAATTCTTCCTCTGCTGAAGTGGACCTGAACATATACCTCTTATCAGAGTGCCCTGCCTGCCATGCCAGGAGCATTTCTGAGGTGATGAATTCTGAGTTCCTGCAGCCAAAATTGCTGAAACGCTTGTTAGCTGGGGCAGTCAGGCAGAGGTGACCCCCTCCAGCCTAGTGCCCGAGATGCTCACCTAGAAGGGAGCGTCTGGATTTCCAAAAAATGCTGCAGGCAGTGTCCTGGCTGCTGGAGGGGAGCCATCTGCCCTCGTCATGGTCTCATTCCGCTAATTGAGCCCCACATCCTCTTTCTGGCTCCAAGCGTTTGGTGACTTCGGATGAATTGGCAAGACATTTTGAATCAGTCAACACCCCGTATTCAGTAAATAAGTTATTTGCTTCCCCCAGTCTTGCCCAAAGCATTTTTCAGCTCCATGAAATTATTTTCTATTGGCTTGAAAGGGGAACAGGAATGAAATGAATTTGTTGACTGAGTCAGAGAACATGTAACAGCAGCTAAACAAGAACTTTGATTTACTGATTTTCGTCACGATCAAATTTAGACTTCATCTTCTACAGATACTTAGGCTGTGGAGTGGCATTGTTTTTCAAAGGAATTCACATTGAATTTGTTTGTCTCAAGTCAGAATGGCTGTCTTGGTGGCAGTTGGCAGTGACATTTGGGTTATGTTAATGAGCACAAAATTAAATATAGCACAAAATTAAATATATCATCAAGTAGGAATCAGCAACATGAATAATAAGTGAAAAAGAAGAAAGAACTACCTGTAAGACTGCAGATCAAAAGGAGAGAATTATTGGAAAGTCACAGCACCAGTTTTTAATGGTTTTTTGTTTTCAGGGAAAAGCAAAAAAACCCCTATAGGCTGAAAATTGGGATAATAACATTCTTTTTAAAAGCAACACAACCTCAGCTTCTCCTGGAGAAATGATCAGGTTTTATCCTTCACCTTGACCAGAAAAACAAATGCAGTGGAAGAGGCAGAGAGAGGAGAGAGCCTCTGTTTTGTCTTTCATGCTAATTTGTATGCTGTTCTTGACAATGGTGAGAAACTTGTAAAAATTTTCTGAAAAAAAAAAGGAATCAGAAAAAGGATATCACTGGAAAACAACAAAACCAAAAAAAAATGTGCTTTTAGAAAGCCAGTTATTTGGTTATCTGTTACAGTATTTTTTTGGTGAAGATTAAAAGCTGCCCACAGGAGTTACTACCACCACCATCCACCCAAAACAACCCATCATTCCCATTGACCTCATCTGTCAAGTTCTCAGCTTGCAGTCGAGGATTATCGAGAATGCCCCAGCCTTGCTAACATTAATCTTTAAGAAAAATACGTCAAATAAAAGCCAGGCCCCACCTAGACCAAACAATATCCTATTTCCACAATAGCCTTCACTCTCAATTTGAACGAACATTAAACTAAGGAGTGTTACCATACGGTGTTACCATATGTACGGACCCTCTGCTCTCCTAGAGGTAGTTCCTCCTTCTTGCCAAAGAAAATGCTCCCAGAAGAGCCTGTAGCTGCTTGTGGGGTTTATTGTCTGATGTACAGACGGTCCAGGTTCAAACGTCCACATTTCCTCATTGACAGCAGTTGTGCACCCCAGATCACCGTGACTCAGGCGGAGCAGGCAGCTGGATGAATCCAGCAGACATGATCTACACAGGCAGGGAAGAGGACTGCCAGCAGGAGATGGCATTTACTTCCATAGGAACAAAATAATCCATTTTATGTCACTTTCTTTGCCATGTGGCAAGAGAGAGAAGGGAACAGGCAATGGTAACCCCTGGCTGCTTCTTGTGCTCTCTAAAACTGTGCAGATCATGCTGTACAAATTAAAAAATCAGTTTTTGAACAAAAAGTCTTTTTCATCTTTTTCCTCAGGAACTCCCTACTATTGTTCACAGTACATTATCAACTCAAATACATGGAAAAAGCAAGAGCTGTCACGCTGATGTGATCTGCTTTCATTTCATTCTTGTTGGAGTCCAGCCTTGTATTGCTCTGGTAGGAACTTAGGCAGATCTACTGCTTTCCTATAACCTTTCTGTGGGCTATTTTTCTGCTCTTTGTCATATGCCTTTAACTGGGATTGCGCTTTTTAATGGGACCAAATAAAAATCAAATTCAACTTTTCCATTAAATGAAGGGATGCTCTGGTTTATTAGGACATGTAGGCATTTCACAGTACTGTG